>JAEQML010063547.1:0-23021 GCA_016904865.1 Pissodes strobi
AATAAAAGTGTGTAACATTGATTTATCCTCCTATTTTAAATTGTGTCGTATGATTTTTATCTCATTTTTGGATTCTAGGAGAAGTTCTAGACTGTTTTTTTTTTTTAATGACACATCACACCACTATCCTAACAGACCAGTAATTAAACGATATGACATTATTCTTGTCATTTTGTCAAAGTCAATTCAAAACTTGACAAAGTCAATTCATTCTTGACAACGAGGGTAGATTTGTTCTTCGAAACATCGAACATTTTCCAGTTTTTTTAGGGTTTTCAGCATCGTTAGGGTCAATAAACTGGTACTTGTGCTGTACTGCACCCTGGGACCAGAGCTGAAGCGGCCCTATTTTTCAAAATGCATACAACTGAAGTGGAGTAATAGGCAACGATTTATCTGATGAACAGAAATGGGCCGCAGAACTGCGAAAGTCTCATGAAGAGAAGCTTGTGCCACAACTAGCTTGAGCTTCATCTCGACAGATGAAAGTCCAAAATGATGTTTTCCTCAAAAACGTCGAAAAGCCACTTTATATAATTTGTATGGTTTTCATAATTACAATAAAGAGAAACAAAACTGTGTGCATCACGAAAAAGGAATGTACAATGTACATGTTACAAACTTTCTAACTTTATCTTCAACTATGACGAATTCATCGCAGGAACCATCTTTTGTTGATAAATCATGACCTAAATTAACGAGTATAAGTATATAATTATATCCTAAATTAGCGTGACAGAGTTAGACTTCCAAAACAAGTCTGAAAATGTCGAATAAAGGCAAATGACCGTCTTGGGATCTTTCGCAGAAATCTTTCCAATTCATTATTATAATTTGGTGGGCAATTACATTTAAAAGAAAGCCTGTAGAATTTATAATTTGTAAAATAGGGGACATATTTTTGACAAAATCATTTTAGTTGGGATAATTAGGGCAAGACATATACAGATCCTAAATAATATTTATTGGACTGTTCATATGTTTCTAATTCTTGGATTTACCTCGGGTCGTAAACATCTCTCTTTTTGTGTCAAAGCTTCCTTATCAACCTCGTAGCATAAACAGCTATTATTAGTTGAAGATTTATTAAGAATTTTCCACACTGTTATTATATAGATCACTTGTCTGATTGAAAAGGTTAAAATCAAAACATCACACTTGAAGCAATTATTACTAGGCGCAAATTATAATCCATTATCCATTTCATTAATTGCAACTCTTCTATTGTTAAATATAAATTAATATTGATCTAGTGTATGAATAATGGTCTATGTTATTTGCAATTGAAGATGTCAAACATAAATTATATAGGAAGAATAAAGTTGTCTACGTCCATTTAGTTCAAGTAAGCGGTCGCCCCAAGGCGGCTTATATACATGGAGAATGGTTTGATGTTTGTTTTCCACGCCCACGTATTTTGCATTATAAAATGCCGAGAAGTCATGAAGCGTTGCTTTGCTGCAAAAAGAGATTAGTTAGAATAGTTAAGAGCAAATCAATTAGGTAGTACACGTATAAGATATTAGATCAATGTATAGGCGCCGTCCTTTGAACATATGGCGGCTCTAGCCAAGGACGTAGATAATATTGGTTAAAAAAGCGTAGAGGGAAAACGCCGCAGGCAAAATTTTTCTAAGTTAAAATTAGAAATCTACTAAGAAATTCTGAAATTTAAATTACTTCTTTAATACTTAGATAAAATTACCGCGAGACGAACAAAATTCTATACGTATGAAATAAAACCTAGCGAACCAAATGCAGAAAAATGGTTATGGTTTAAAAAAATTTCGTGTGGAAATACTTGGCTCATCCACATTCATCATTGTAGCCGACATATCACGTATTCCAGTTGCAACCCAAAGTAAACACATAACCAATACAAAAGGAGATATGTATGGAGTCCTAAACTTCTGAACCCCTGAGATAGAAACAGCAAACTAGGAAGATAAAGCATTAAGAAAATCTACTATAAAATCGAAGAAAAACTTTTTTTGAAGAGAAAGCAAACAGCGATGATTCGGATGCGGAAAATTTATTTTTTGAGGAAGATAAAAATGATACCACTTGCATCTACTGTGATGAGTTCTTCTTAACATCTCGTTCTCAAGAAAGATGAATCAGGTGCCCACTTTGTGCGAAATGATTCAATATCGATTGTGTTGATGTAAACAGATTGATGGAAATGTGCATTTGCGGTACTTGAAGACCTAAATTTTCATGTTCACTTTAGATATGTATGCAAATGTATTATTATATTGGTAGGCCATCATATTGAGGCAGGAAATCAAGTAGGCACATTATTTTAATTAAAAAAAAACCCGAAAGTCCTAAAAATAAAACTATTGTCAAATGAACAAAAAATAATATATTAAGTGACATTTATTGTCAGGGATTTTAATTTGATCTGTCCGTATAGAAATAGTGATTTCTATTATTTCGTTTCAATTGACTTTAGTTAAACTTGACGTATTAACACTATATATACGTAAAAATAAATATAATAACAAGCAAATAAGAAACAAAAACTCTCAATAAATAAATAAAACTGATAATTAGCAACATTAGATTGATACCTACCTGCTTAAATACCTGTAATAAATAATTAACATCCAATGGAGATAAAAAAACATAGTTCGCCTTTGAGTATTTCATTGTATCCTTATTTGCATTTCCTCTGTGATCTATTTCCCTTAAAATATCTTTATATGGATTTAAGACAACACAGCCATTCAATCTGGGCTGCATTATGGGGGTTTAAAAAAATGCTTTTAGTCTAAGGAAACTTGAAAAACTTCCTTCAGCGGTATACATGATGTAATAGGAATAGTAAAAAATAACTTTAGGGCTTTAAAATAATCGGAAAATAAATCTTTCAAATGTAAGTTTCTATTAAAATATACAGCGATTTCTGATGCTGATGAAAAATGTCGCCCCCTGGCACTATTAAAAAATGTTTTTTCTATGACGCAGGAAGACTTTTCTGCGGCAAAAGCGCTACGACAGATCTCCTGAATAGCGTCATTGCGTTCCTTCTTCAATGAAAAAGCTTCCATATCGCTTGTCCATTTTATCCAACTTGAACTAAATCGGTAAGTGATCCTCTGAATTCGTAATATGAACATCTGTATAACTCTTCAGTCAAATAGAAAATATTGATTTTTTGTACCACCCAACTTAAGAGCAAGCTCCTTTTTTGGCAAAACTGGTACTTCAAATTTAAAACTATCCATCTCAGTAACTATTTTTGTGCCCATAATTTTTTTAAATTAGTTTGTTGAACCCGAAGCGCTTTAGTAAGGCAATCATTTTCTTATTCCATTTGCAAGATTGATTTTTTATAACTGTTCAAAACCTCTACTTTTTCAAAAATGCTAATTAATATTTTCCGTAAAAAATAAAATTCAAACAGAATGTTTTTTCAAGAAAACAATTTATGTTCGTACCTGTTTCGCTTTTATCATAAAATCATGTACTTCTGTATAATTGACAAACAAAGATTTTAAAGATGCTGCACGCAGACACCATCTTGCGAGAAAAAAGTGTCTTAAGGAACAAAGACCTCCAGTGCTGGTTTAAATGTTTTTAAAAATATTTAAACGGTTTGCTGGACCTCGAATATAATTTAAAATGTGTTAAACATATATTAATAAAATCCGATTTCTTGGGTGCACCATTCAATAAATCTTGAACTTTTTTGTAGACGTGATTGAGCTCCAGCCACATTTACAGCCCTGTTATGACATTGGCCTCGTAATAAAATAATGTATAAGGGCTATATCTACTTACTGAATTCCAAGCCACGTGGAACACCGAACGCGTTACCATCAAAACACACTAAGCTGCTGCTGCCGTTTGATTATGGACATCGTGGTTACGCATTTACCCAGATCTTACTTGCCACGGGATATTCGGTCCCACCCGGCCTGAACCGGAGTAAATGGGAAGTATTTTTTCGATATGCCTGAGGGTTGTCTGATAATAGGTCATGTCCCTGCCGTTAACCTTAATTGATACTTGTTCATGTGCGATTGGAACCTTACGCAAAGGGGTCTCGTACAACAATGTATAACTAGTTTCTGATAGAATCTCTGGTATCTACACAGGACTATCGCTCTGATCTCCTCCTAATCGCGCTTCCAAGTGAAGTAAAATTAAAACTCCATATAGCTAACAGGAATCGACCATTTATTATACGACTTACCGCTTGCCCTTTCCCAATTGGCTACCTTCCAATTGCACCTCACCCCAATGGAACTCAGCACGTTTTCCCATGCAAATCACGTGCACTAACTGTGCAGAATTCAGGTTAGAAAACCAGACCTCCGCCTAACGTCTGATTGTCGCTGAAGCCAAACCGGAAGTCCAACATGCTTAGCATACATCTGTTACGGGGTCTGAGGTGCGGGGAAGCGTAAGACAACCTTGGGATGAGATTTGATGATCTAGAGTCACATAAGTGAGATCTGATTATGAAAATTAAAATCCCGGAAAGAAGTGTGTGAGTTATGTTATCCCAAACGACGGGATATGCTCTTAAATCATAATGGTTATTAAAATTGAGCAAATGATTTAAGTGTTCCCCATCCCTAACAAATTCAATATTCAGAGCAGTAACCGCAACAAGTGGAATACTTTAGATCCATTAACCTGCCACCCCCCCCCCCCCCCCGCATTATTTTTTTTCTTCAAAACGCTAGCACAGGACCCTAAGATCTAGCACAACCTAGCACAATTTGCTTTAGAGCTAGCACACTCATAGTAATAAGGATATCCTCTAATTTATGTGGGGGGGGGCTAGGTTAACGCTGACCCCCCCCCCAGCACCTTTTTCAATTGCAATACTGGCTAGCACAGCTTCTTTGGAGCTAGCACAGTCTAGCACAACTAAAAAAAATGCTAGCACAATTACATTTTTGAAAATAATAGACCACAAATGGGTGGGGGGGCTAAGTTAACGGTTGGGTTCTTTTGGGTTCTTTTGAGGGTTGGTAAAGACAATTGTTATGCACAGCAAGCTTGGACCTAGCAAAGGCTAGCACAACCATTTTGAGAGCTAGCACGCCCCTACAGTTGAATATATAGCCCTCAGCTAAAGTCAAACTGCTAGCACAGGAAGCTTAGATCTAGCACAGGCTAGCACAACCATTTTAAGAGCTAGCACACCCCTACAGCTGAATATATAGGGGATGGAACGCATTTTTGCTGGCCGCCCCTCAGCTAATATTTTTCAGTCAAAACAGCAAGCTTAGACCTAGCACAACCATTTTGGTTAAAGGGAACGTGAGCTGAGATTTGGCCTAATTGGTACTCGAGGGTTTTTGGGGACAAAAACACCGAAAAAGTTTTTTTTTCGGCCGAAATCGATGACGTCGGTGTAGCAGTTCGGACCAGAGCGATTTAAACGGAAAAAATTTTGGGAACCTACCGGCACCTATTTAGGTACTCAAAAGAGACCATGGAGATAATCGGCTGAAATTCGGATTGGTGGGGTTTTCCACGACTGCGAGTTCCAATCTGACCTCAGCGGGAACCTACCGCAAATAGGTTTCGCGGTAAGAGACGGACGAGGTTGAAAAATGATATTCTTGGAACGAGACCCAAAAATGATTAGATCCGTTAACCTGTCCCCCTTCTCGCCGCATCGATTTTTTTCTCCAAAACGCTAGCACTTAGTGCTTAGTACCTAGCACACACCCCGCCGAAGCTAGAACATCAATATAAAAGAAATTAGGGTGTATTGAGAGCGGGGGCAACTTCACGCTGCTCCCCTCCACTTAATATTTTTCCGTCAAATTGCTAGCACAGCAAGCTTAGATCTAGCATAGGGTAGCACAACTATTTTGAGAGCTAGCACACCCCTACAGTTGAATATATAGGGGATGGGGTGAATTTTGTTGCCCCCCCCCCCCCCCTCAGTTAATATTTTTCCGTCAAACAGCAGCTTAGACCTAGCACCGGCTAGCACAACCATTTCGAGAACTAGCAGACCCCTACAGTTGAATAAATAGGGGATGGAATGAATTTTTGCTGGCCGCCCCTCAGCTAATATTTTTCCGTCAAATTGCTAGCATAGGAAGCTTAGATCTAGCACAGGCTAGCACAATTATTTTGAGAACTAGTACATTTCAAGATGGTTATTTGGTTAAAGGGATACATTTATACCATACCACCGTAAAAATAAAATTTTCAAAAGTATATACAGGGTGGCAAAAAAAAATAATTTTAAAAAATTTCTCATTTTTTTTTTAAATTTCTCCGCTATTTAGGTCAGAGGAAATATTGCATAAAAACTTTTTATCCTAAATTAGGAGATGTATCATCGACTTCAATACATTTTCTCCAAAAATTTCATACATTTTGAAATATTCGCGAGAAAGTTCGAAAAACGACGTATTTTGAAGAAAAATGGCATACTTTTTTTTAATTACGACGACTCAAGTATAGGTTAAACGCCATCAAAATACATATTTTTGGTAGTAAGTATTTTACTATACTTAAGTGCTTCTATTAATAACAATAATAATAACACAGATGTTTTATTTAGTTAATTAAGTACATTGAATTGTTTAAAAATTATTGAAGAGGAATTTGCCTTGTTAGTTCTTTTAACCTTCTTTCTGGTATTTCGCACACAAATTTTAGGTGGCTGTAGTCGATTTTCTAAATTAAATATATTACCTATAGCTGGCTTAAACTTTGTTGGTCTATGTAGAGTAGACTATAAAATTGTGCAAAAGTAGGCGCTACTCGGACGGAATCTAAACCCCTTCTCGAATCGCATAAATTAGGGTACATATAAATTAATCTCTGTAATACTAATTGCCCTAAATATGGTTTTGCTAGGCTGTGCTAGCTACTAAGCACAGTCCTATAACAATTATCTTTACCAACACTCAAAAGAACCCAGACTTTAACTTGCCCCCCACCCCGCATTTGTGGTCTATTATTTTCAAAAACGTAGTTATGCTAGCATTTTTTCTAGTTGTGCAAGACTGAGGTTAACGGATCTAATAATTTTTGGGTCTCGTTCTAAGAATATAATTTTTCGACTTCCTCCGTCTCCTACCGCGGAGCCTATTTGCGGTAGGTTCCCGCTGAGGTCAGATTCGAACTCGCAGTCGTGGAAAACCCCACCAATTCGAATTTCAGCCGATTATCTCCAAGGACTCTTTGGGGTACCTAAATAAGTGCCGGTAGGTTCCCAAAATTTTTTCCTTTTAAATCGCTCTGGTCCGAACTACTACACCGACGTCATCGATTTCGGCCGAAAAAAAACTTTTTTTTTGCGGAACCTGCCCGGTTGGTTCTACGGGTCCCTAATGTTCAGATTCGGTGTTTTTGACCCCGGAAACCATCGAGTACCAATTAGGCCAAATCGCAGCACACGTTCCCTTTAACCAAAATGGTTGTGCTAGGTCTAAGCTTGCTGTTTTGACTGAAAAATATTAGTTGAGAGGCGGCCAGCAAAAATGCATTCCATCCCCTATATATTCAACTGTAGCGGTGTGCTAGCTCTTAAAATGGTTGTGCTAGCCTGTGCTAGGTCTAAGTTTGCTGTGCTAGCAATTTGAGGGAAAAATATTAGCTGAGGGGCGGCCAGCAAAAATTCACCCCATCCCCTATACATTCAACTGTAGGGGTGTGCTAGCTCTCAAAATGGTTGTGCTAGCCTGTGCTAGGTCTAAGCTTGCTGTGCATTTGTGGACTATTATTTTCAAAAATGTAGTTGTGCTAGCAATTTTTTTAGTTGGGCTAGATTGTGCTAGCCAGTATTGCAAATAAAAAAGGTGGGGGGGTGGGGCTAGTGTTAACCTAGCCCCCCACATAAATTAGAGGATATCCTTATTAGTATGAGTGTGCTAGCTCTAAAACAAATTGTGCTAGGTTGTGCTAGATCTCAAGGTCATGTGCTAGCGCTTTGAAGAAAAAAATCAATGTGGAGGGGGCCAGGTTAACGGACTTGAATACTTTCCGATATACAGACAGAACTAGGGTTCAATCGTACTTTTAAATGGAGACCGTATATGGAAGATGTATTCATAATGCGTGGACGGAAGAATCCCCAAACGGAATATACTTGGCAGTATGGAGGCCTATGATGGGAAGGACCGATGATTGGTAGAAAGAAAAATCATACCATTAACCAAATTTTGAAATATCAGAGTATCATATAAACTAGATAGATATTTTTTATATATCATATATCTAAAATAGATAGATAGATAGATTTTAGATATATGATAATACAACCCTATCTTTATGCTTTATGATTAAATATGCTGAATATAGGCTTAACACTAAAGCAAGTCTAATTTAGGAATATACATGATATTCAAATATGGAAACAGTCACAAACTAATACTAACTTACCGATCAAAATAAATTACCTCTAACGCAATGTCCACACTTGCTATAAACACTGCTACATTGCAAAGTAATACAACATGTTATATATTTTTTAATCAAATATAACAAATTTCGCTACTATATAGCTTGCTAGATGTTATCCATCTTGCTAAATCAATGTATCTGCAATAGCAACAGTTTAGTAAAACAGTTTGTAGTTTCAAAGGCGCAAGTGGATGCAAATTGTAGTGTTGTGAACTGAAAGTGAATTTATTTATTATTGTACTTTTTATTTGTTGTTACCTACATGAAGTGGAATAAAGAACATACGTGCAAACTAATCGAGTTATAATGCAAAATTATGAAATACCGAAAAACAAGACAGCATGGCGCGTAAATAAAACAGTATGAATAAGGAAAAAAAGGAGGTAGAGAAAAATGCATAAACATTGCCATCTGAAATACGTTCTTGGTAACCAGCATTTACGAATATATCACAATAATTTGCGTCAACCACAGCGAATGAAATAATGATGAAAAAACCGTTTTAGTTAAGTATGCTGTTCCGCTTCCAAATGGGGCTTGTTCAGTAATATTACAGTTAAAATTGCAATATATCGGACAAAAACTGAAAGTTTTAAAAATTGGTAGAAATATTAAGGATAGCATAAATATTAGTAAACTAAAAAGTTCCCACCCCTAAAGTGTGTGCTTCATCCCTTACAACATTGTTTCCACCCCAATTTTATTTTTTTTTTCGGAATATCTACGAAACAGTGCATGGTAGGTAAAAGTACTTATATACAATGTTGTTCCTCATAAAATTCTCTACAAAAAAGGTTTTACAATAATTTCCCCTAAAATGTTTCGTTGTTTGGTAAATAAAGCGCAAACGAAATCAAAGCGGGATATATAATTCGTTAAATATATGTATGGCTGATTATCCAAAGCGCCCAAAGTGGTCTTACCCAAAAAAGTTAAAATATAAATCGGTAACCACTATTTCACACTCGATAGTGTAATAAGTTTTATTTTCTCCCACTACACCCACTGTGACGTAATATGGCCAAAAAAGGGACATTTAATAATGTTTACAATGCTTACGTTACTTACATTAAAAAGCATTACGGTAATAGAGTAACTGTTGTGTTCGATGGTTATTTGGAGAACGCAAACAGCACGAAGAGTCTAGAACGACAAAGGCGTGTACTGCAAAAAACTTGTCCTGACAATGTATTTGATGAAAATACTGTTGTTTCTAAAACTCAGCACAAGTTCCTTAGTAATTTGTTTAACAAAGAACGCTTGATTGCAGAACTAGTGAAAAAACTTAGCAATGAAGAAGTCGAGGTGTTTGTTGCTGCGGATGACGCCGATTTATAAATAGCACAAACTGGCTATCGAAAAATGTTATAAGTGCGATACAGCAGTTGTTGTAGGTCAACATATTGACTTGCTAGTTCTCCTTATTGCTCTCTCTCCCTCTGACAAAGACATCAGATTTTTAAAAGAAAAACAGGGTAATACCAGCAAAAGGACTTATAGTTCCCGAGATTTACAATCCTCAACTTTTTTAAAAAACTGTAAAAAAGCAATATTATTCGCACACGGCATTAGCGGTTGCGACCCAACTGCTGCGTTTTTCTCCGAAGGAAAGGCTAATACAATTAATGTGCTTAACAAAAGGGATGACTTACAAGATATCGTGCAAATCTTTAATAATGAAAAAGCTACTGCTGAAGAAATTGCAGATGCGGGTGAACGATTTGTTCTTGCTTTGTATAACTGTACCTCTGCAGAAAAAAGACTAGATGTATTCAGATTTATGTCTTTTAACAAACTGGTTGGTAACACAATACTGTAATGTTATCAAAACTACCAACAACTACTGCTGCTGCTCGGCTACCCTCATATCGTGTTTTTTTTCCAAATTCAAACATGGAAAAGCGTTAGCTTGAAGTTACTGATTGGGGATGGAAAAAAGTCGGCGGTATATTAACCCCAATTATGACAACAAAAGAACCAGCTCCCGAACACTGATTTCGTGTTCGTGTGCGAACACAGGTGCAGTTGCAGAAGAGCAGGCTTACATTGCTCTGCAATGTGTTACCATTGTCATGGACAACCATGCATGAACGTCGAATCTATGGAAGACGGCGAAGACTAACATAATCTTCTAAGAATTAGTGGATTAGGCCTACACACCACGTACAAAAAACGCGCCAATTACTATACCTCTGAGGTGGTGTCGAAACAAGTACGATCCATATAGAAAATTACTTTCTGTTTAAAAATCGAGAGGTTTTATAGGATTAAGAGAGTAAAAGTGGTAAATTTATTTTAATTTTAAGTGATGCCAGTAGCCTACTATCAACTTTTTAGCGTTCAGCATTGGACTTTATATTATATTATATATTAGGTTGCATTTACTGTGTAACTGGAAGGAACTCTCTCTTTCATTGCGGATAAAAATCTCTAGCAATAACCTGCCACTCCTCGTAGGTGACTGAAAAACAATATACATATTAACAAAAAAAAACTGTGCGTGAAGTCGCGATAGAATTGAAACTTCTTCCTTAACAGCTATAGACACAGTTAAATTGTTAAAATTATTAGTATAACGTCTCCCTTCCAGTCGTTCCCACTAACACATACGTAGCAGCTCCTGCCAGCTGCGTCCCAGTCAAGCGTTTGCGTATTCCCTCTCCTGTCGCCGCTGAGACACTCTTCAAATTCCCCTCACGCGTCACGCGATCGGAATTATCGCTCCGTCTTTGCTGCCGCTCCGTCAGCAAGGACGTTTCACTTAAAACAAAACATATGCTTACTAAACGTTTCCTTATGAACGTTCTAGTATTTATATCACATACTCCACGCAAAATTCGTGATCTCAACTTGGTGGGGTCTCTTCTAGTCAAAAATCGTATGGTTACGGCTAAGCGTCCCACAACAGCCAATGCATCGCTAAATCTCTTGTCAAACTTAGGTATTCTTGATCCAATTAAGTTTACCAGGCACTCGAAATCGGAGTTACTCATCCAACAAAATTATTTAAAGCTCCACTCTACAACTGAAAGAGGCACAATCGTTACGTTTTACTTTAAGGCCCTCTAATAAGTGGGTTCCACTATACATGTCATGTATCTTTCTTGTATACTAGGACGGATCCAAAACCTCTTGCCGTATTTTTTTTAACTGTCTACAAAAGATAACAACGCATGACGCTGAGGCTGCTGCAATAAGAGACTCATGATTACAATTATTATTGTAAAGTTATTAATACTACAACATGCCTTCGCCATTCTGTCATGAATAACGTGGTTAAATAAATTTTAAGAGGTAAACAAACATTTAATTAATTACTGATGAGAAATAGTATAATAACAGGTTAGTTAAATTTGATATCTTCAATAAATAATATTTAGAAATGGAAAATAGGTGCGTTGAAGTGATGGTGGTAATTAAAAACAATCCACGTGATTGTCAAATTTGTCCTATTCAACACAGGTCATCATCATACTTTCTGTATACTCTAAAAGCTCAATTAAAGGAACGCAAGTTGACCATTTCATTGCTTATCTATTTTTATAATTCTAGGACAACAAATTATCATTTGAACAGTTGTTTACGCCGGATTTTTGCTACCTATATATAATATTTATTCGTTTCCAATTTACTTGCTCCAAGTAATTAGGGATAGTTAATTATTCAATATTTAATCTAAAATACGGAGACTTCTCGATGGAAACTTTATTGGGCCATAGAGAATCATATTCCAATATTTCGATAATTCTGTGATCTCTGGTATGATATGATATGATATGATATGATAAAACCAGATATGATAAATCAAAACTCGATTTCTTTTCAAATCGGATGAATTTTTTTATATATTTCGTCCTAATTGGATTTTGGCTCGTGTTCTGTTCCAACATTCGTTGCGGAAAGTTATGAATAATATGGAATAGAGTTGACCTCATATTGTTTTATCAAAACTGCATATGTCAAAAATCACTGTGTTTATCATAAATTACTTACCATACGGTTAACCAGGTTTCTAAACAAGGCTAAGCTTTGGATATCACACTCTCGCTTATAATTTTGTCAAAGCTAAGTCATTAAAAAATATTGGAACATTGCATTCATATAGGAGGCCCAAAGTGTCTAATAATTAAATCGATAATTGTAGAAAGGGACATGCCACATTTTTATAAAGTTCATAAGAACGTTATAATTACTTAAATAAACTTTTTAGTACACATTTTCAGAAGCTAAAAAGCATTAAACTAAAAATTAATATAGGATATATCATATTTTTGTGGCTTGATTTAGAACAGGCGCAAATTTAATTAACGGACATGTAGTCACTTTCTGCAGAAAAGAAATCTAGCAAGGAAAATTTTTGAAAAACGTTTTTTTCACAAATATTTTTCGTACAAAATTTGTCAACTCTAACAAAATTATCTATTCCTCAGTTTATTTCTCACCTGCAGTTGGCCAAACCAGTAATGGCAAAAAACCTCTTGGATGAATTTTAAGGTGTTCAATTGTTCGCTATTTTTTCATGTTGATAGGTAGCTTTTCTGAATATGCCATTTTTTGTACGGTAAGCTATTCCTTATTCAGTGTTTCTCAGTCGACAAGAATCTGTTACTGGACAATTTACAAATTACAGGTAAATAATTTCTTTGGCGAAAAAAATTTTTTTTTAAACGCTTATTTGGATTGCTCAAGAACGCGTTTTCTCTATCCCACTTCCAGGATTCAAACTTATTTTACCATGTCTATGATATAATAAATGACAACAAAACTACTTTCATTTAGTTCATGTGTTAACTTGGGTATGTTATGCGGTTGGTACGTTTGCCGCAGAAAAGGCACATTCTCCTGGACTCGGGACTTTCTGCAGTAAACCAGAATGTAATCCATAAACAGCTCAAGCCTGCTAATGTATTATGTCCTGGTTCTACAATAAAAGGTACGTTAAGACACATCCCTTTCCTGTAGTTAGCGAATCAATTGGAGTATACCAAAACAAAGAATGGGTTCGCCAGAAATTTAATAGCCGCGGCCAAAGAATGATGAAATAAAGTCTGTTTTTTGACCTCCAATTATTTATATTTTATTCATATGCGCATTATGCCTTATCTCGGCCATGGTAGGAGCAAAGAAGCTGGACTTTCCACTATCGCAGTTGATTGAAACCACATGAGCTTAGATAGCCTAGGTTCATTTTGGCTTGCAGGGTCAAAATGCCTGTTGAAAAATAATACTAATGTGTAATATTAATTTATTTTTCTTCTTGAACTATATATTTAATTTTTTCCTTGATGCTTTCTTGGGTTGAGTATCTTAATAAACTAAATTTTGAATTTATCACTTGACGTTCCAACTTGGTTTCAAGGCACTTTCAAAAGTTTGCCTTTCTAAGAATATGTATGCAAATTAAAATATTCATCAGAATCCTACATACATACTTGGCAATACATGGGTGATAAAGCAACAGACATTTAAAAATATTTAAAAATATCCTCACAAAATATGTACCTCGATACCATTTTTAGATAATTGAATAATTGGTGCTATTTTCATTAAGTGCTATCATAGATTTAAGATCAAATCGTTTATCTGATTGACAAAATAATCTTATTGTCATTTAAGGGTCATCATTTTGGTATAGAACCGTGTTCAACAAAAGCAAGATTAGAATAAATAAAGTTAGTCAAAAATAAATAGGAGATCCAGATTATTCATTACATACTTTGGAAAGCAATATGCTATTTTGTAAATATATTCTTGTATGATTTTATCTATTATTTAAACCGGGCGTTCTAGTTATTAGTTAATTAAATTATTGTAAATATGGCTTAAATTTGTAATCTCTCTTCTATCAGTTACTGGGTTTTTCTTAATTTCTATCACTTCTTTTACAGCTTATTTATGGTAAATATTATCTTTATTGATTATATTAGTGCTGTTATTAAATTGTCTTTTTCGTGTTTATTTAGGGCCGTTGAAGCGGTTTTTTTTGTATACTTGTAACCTTTTAGTCGATTTTTGAGTGATTGAGATATCATACCGATGTATTTTTTCAGGCAGTGTGTGCATGGTATATATTTGAATTTTCCATTTTCGGAGTTTTACTTCTTGAATAATATTTAGTAAATTTCGTATTTATTTAAGATATGTTGTATGTAATTTTTTTCTGATAATTCGTTTGTGTAAGTTAATGCACCATATCTTTTTCCTTGCTGATATTGATTTATGTCGTTTTTAGATTGGCTTTTATTTTTATTATAAAACGTATGGGTTCTTTGTTTTATTATTTTATTTATCTCATAATCCGTAAAATTATTTTTTCTTAATGTATCTTTGACTTTATTTGGAATTTGTGGTCTAAATTCAGGTAACGTTAAGCCTATAATCACGCTTCGTTTTTGGTTTTCAGAACTGAAATATCTGCTTGACCTCCTAACCAATTAGGTTTTGTATATCATTTTGTTAATACTCTCTCATTTTGTCTAATTAATGAAAATCTAAGAAATTTAACTCGTTATTTTTCTCGGCTTCATAAGTAAATTGTAATTTTGGATAAAAGTAGTTAAAGGTGTCTAAAATGTATTTTATTTGATTGATGGGAAGGTAAATGTAAACTTTCAATTACTTTTTTTCCAATTATTTCATAACTAACTCTGCTCTGGCGGTACGGCATTGTGAATTGATAGACATTTTGCATACTTTTCTGATATCATCATTGTGTTTAAAATACTTTTTATTAGACTGTCGTTTTCATTTTGATATATATTGGCTGGAGTATTTTTAAATTTTTTATAAGTATTTTGGTCAGTTAGTAACGGCTCCATTTTTAAATCGTAGTCATTTCTGTTCACTATTACGGTCTTATGATTTTTAGAGGTTTTAGAACTACAATCTACAAAATATCTTCAAGATATTGCTTTGCATTTTTAACCTGTCTATTTACATTCTATTGCATCCGACCTACTCGCCTTTTTAGATTCAACACTAATTAGACAAAATAGTATTAAAAACAACATGGTCAAGCAGACATTCGAACTTTAATTCCCATCACTAGAAAAAATAAAAAACGAAGGGTGATTATAGATTTAGCAGATCGTGCCGTTTCTTTAAAATCCCTGAATAAAGTCAAAGATAGATTGAGGAAAAATCATGTTACGGATAATGAGATTAATAAAACAGTAAAACAAATAACCCATAAGTTTTATAAGGAAAATAAAAGTCAATCAAAAAACGACATAAATCAAAATCCCCAAGAAAAAAGATATGTTGCATTACCTTACACAAATGGATTATCAGAAAAAATTACATATCTCAAAATAATACCAATCTGAAACGAGTACAAAAACAAAATTTTGTTTAACACAACGTTTCAGCTGCAGTACTCAGCTCAAAAGTAAAATACGATCTTCGGCTCAAAATTGAATACGTCATACACATAAAAAAACAATAAAACCTGAAATAATATATTCCATCATAATTACTTAAAATTTGATAAAATCACATTTACCGGCTTACGCTAGAACATTAAATTTATGTTACTATTAATATGACATTATGGCACTTTAAGTGTGTATGCTATCGGATAGAATTTTTTGCTTTTAAAGGGATTCCAAGATTAAGGAAAATCGCATTATTACAAGTGATATGCTGTTAGATATGAATATGAGTTTTATTTTAATAACTTATGATAGATCTGGCTTAAATTTTTTGTGTCAGTTTACGAATTTGGTCTGTTGGTTTTTCTGAATATATATCATCTCTCGTTTTCTGGTATGTGTCTTTGTTCTAAGTATTTTCATGTTAAAATTATGTCCGGTTTCGGGTTGGTGATTAGTCAGTGCAGTTTTGTTTCGCAGTGATTTATTTAATTTTTCCGGTAGTTCTGGAGCCATTTAAGCTTAGGTTTATTGTAACGATTCTCTTAATATACTTTACCTTGAAGTTTCCTTTTTTATCAAATCAAGTGCCATGAATACGTACCTAAAACAGAAAAAACACGAATTTTAATATCATATTAATAGACATTTTACATAGTTTTGGAAGTTAGTACCCGAACATTATTATCAAATAACAGGTTAAAAATGTGCCAACAATTTTAAAATAACTGTGACTTTAATGGCTCATTTGTATATATAGTTAAACTTATGTATAGAAAATACCACTTGAATCTTGTGTGAAACTATTATAAATGCCAATAGACATATTGCCATCTATTAAAAAAATCAAATGATTTAATTATATCTATGGATCGTCAATTTTTTTTAGTCACTATTAAAAAAATGGATAAAAATTGTGCGCTTTTATGTTTATCTAAAATAGCAACATTTTAAATATTTGAAGTTAACTCATATTGTTAGTCAATCGAAATATAAGAACTTGTTTTGTCAGATACATGGTATTTGATATATTATTGGGAAAGTTACTCGAAAGCTTTTTTAAACATCTAACACACTAAACTCTAGGATGAAAATGATATGATATCCGTTCCGGATAACTAGAAGTAAAAGATAATTTAATTTAAAATACCCACCTTACAATAACCGTCGATACAGACGCCCTTCGTTCCCGTTGGGGCAGCTTTACCGGTAGATGTAACGGGGTGGTAACAAGGAGTGCCGTCAATCACAGTCTTATTAAGTGTAGCATAGAAACTCAACCCTCTTGGCCGACAGTTAAGGGCGCATTCTGCTTTACCTATTAAAAGAAAAATTTAGGACAGTATAAATATAAGATTCAATTAACTCTACGTCTATTAGTCACGTGGCTCTTGGAGAGTTTTCTTGAAATATTACTTCGGTCAATGGTAGTTCAGAGATTACTGTTTAATTAAAAGGTGAATTTTTATTGACATTAATAATTAATGAGGGCATATTTTATTTAACAGAAACCAAAGAAATCTTCTAAATATTATGAATAGCATATAAAGATATCCTTTAAAATTAAGATATTATTTTCACATTTTTTTTAACTAGCAAAATGTTGAACTACATTGCTGGCCATTTGCTTTCGAGCAACAAAAATTTCGCCTAAATGTCAAACTAAATATGTTCTTAGCCAGACGTGATATCGATCTCTGGTTTTTAATGGTTAATAGATTTGTCCCTTAAGAGATAATTTCCAATGTTGGATTTTTTTAAACTGTCAAAAAAATTTATATACAGGGTGTCAGAGAAGGCGATGATTTTTGCATCAATTTCAATAGCATGTAACTTTCATAATAATTTTTTTAAATTTTGTCACTGTACATCAATTAAATCACTGGTCCATAGCAAAGAAAGTGGTCTGTCATATTTTTGATATCTGCTATATTTTAAGAGACAGATTTTTTTTGTAAAAACCTTGTTTTTTTTCAACTTTTTGGTAGTTAGACCACACTGTGCGTTCTATCGTGCAAACTTTGTAAGTGATTATTATACCTTACGAGAAGCTTGTTTATGTTCAGTAAAAAAATTGTACCTAAATGTTGTGATGTGCAGTGGCGTACTTATAATCATTATATGTCTATGGTTTATGAGTATCTCACAATTTTTCACGATTGTTTTGTATTGAAAAGTACTCGCTCGCAAAATCAAACACATCAAACTAGTGATATTTAATCTTTAGGGTTTTCAAACCAGTTTAATTTTAGGAATAGTGCTGTATTAGAAATAAATAAATACAATTTTTCCAAAAATTAAATTAAAAAATTATAATTTTTTAAAACAAATTTTAGACACACTGTAAAATATACATGTAGATACAGTGCAATATTAAAAAACAAAAAATAAGGATAAAATTTGCTTAATCTAGAGGCGAGTACTTTCCAATACAAAACAATCGGGAAAAATTATGTGATACTAATAAACCATAGTATAAGTGATTATAAGTACGCCACTGCACATCACAACATTTAGGTAAAATTTTTGTACTAAACATAAAATAGCTTTTCGTAAGGTATAATGATAATCACATATAAAATTTGCACGATATAACGCACAGTGGGTTCTAGCTACCAAAAAGTTGAAAAAATGAAGGTTTTACAAAAAAAATCAATATCTCTTAAAATATAGCAGATATCAAAATTTTAACAAACAACTTTCTTTGCTATGGACCAGTGATTCAATTGACGTAGAGTGACAAAATTTAAAAAAATAATTGTGAAAGTTACATGCCATTGAAATTGGAGCAAAAATTACCTTCTTTCACACCCTGTATATAATATTTTTTGAAAGTTTAAAAAAATCCAACATTGGAAAGTTTTTCCAAAGGGATAAGTCTATTAATCATTAAAAACCATAGGTCGATATCATGTCTGGTTAAGAAAATATTTAGTTTTAAATTTAGGCGAAATTTTGCTTGCTCGAAAGCAAATGGCCAGCAGTTTATTTCAAAATCTTTAAATGTGAGAGGTTCTATTGAACCATATAAATAAAGTAGAAAAAAATATATAAATAGAGCAGTAAATGAGGCATTTGTTTAAATGGATCAAAAGCATTTGCTTAATTGAAATTACCATCTTTTAAAGCCAATCTTAAATAACACAAGATGTTGACAAATGAATTAGCCAATTCCCTGGCCTTTCCACCATGGTTCTCACTCTTTATTAATGTACTGGAATAGTGGAGTAAATGCAATTATGGACCATTAAAAATGGTACCAATATAAAAACTAACAAATAAATATGCAGTAAACCAGAATACATTGAAGGGCTTTCTGAATATTTCACTAGAATAATTTATTGCTAACGTCAGGCCTTTTTTGAAAAGTGTTATTTTCATGAAAACTTTTAGACTGTTTTATGGTCAATGCTGTGGCAAACCAATATTTATTTATATTTTGTAATATTTGCAACAAAAAGTTTATATTTTTTATTCACATACATAAACTATAAATATTAATTACACAGAATAGTACGTATCAGTTAAGAACGTCTGGTCTGATCAACCTTCGGGATGATTACCTCTTAAGGAAGGTAGAGGACTGACTACCTGACTGAAGAATTGAAAAGAAAAAATAAAATATTATTTATTATTTGAGTTTCCTAATTAAGTAGAATAAATATTGAACATTGTCTGTACTTTCTTCACTTTCACAAAATATCTTTTCGATATGTAGGTTGAGCTATTCAAGAAAAATCTAAGAAGTACAAAATACAGAAAAGGTGAAGATTTGCCAAACCTTTAAATAATGTTTGTATTTTTCGAATATTTAAAAATATCATTCAGAATTGGCGAAATAATTCAATGTAAATTAGGCGTTTGTGTAAACAGATACGAGTTTGCCTATTTTGTTAGAGTTAAATCGTGCTGGTTGAGTGCTGTCTGCAGAAATGCATGTAAGACCTAGTCCTTCTTTATTCGTATAAGAAGGGCTAAAATGGCAGATTTGCTAGAGAATATAAATAAAAACAAGAGGTGGGGTAGAAGTGAAAAATTTACCAAATTTTTGAGATAATTCTTAATTGTTCTTATGCAAAGACGTGAACCGCGAGAGGCGATGCTTTATTGTAATTGCTTTGCAGCATATTTAAATGAACTTAGGTGCCATACTTTTTATCAAAAGTTCTACTGCCTGTAACTTTTCTAATTTCCACCTAATTTTCCAAAAATGTCTTCTCCTAATAGGATATCTTATATGCTTTAAATGAGAGGGAGCCTATTTTTCTAAGGTTGTTATGACTTATTAGCACAATTAGCACAAGTTCGACAAAAATCTAACAAATCTTCAAAATACATGATATTGATATGATATTTTCTTTTGGCTACTAAGTTGTGATATTTGGATTATTGCCTCGGGACTATTTCGCAATTTACATTGTTAGTTGACTATTAGAAGACTATTAGGAGACTTACAGGGTGTGTTTAAAAAGTTGTGAATTTTTGCCGAGTTTGCAGTTATAAATACCGTCATTTGACAAAATTCCCCAATTTTCAGAAAACTTTAGAACTTTATTTTTTTTTATTTACAACTGTGCTCCTTAACATATGGTATTTCATTCTTTTCACTTTCTCAAATAAACGGAGGTTTTTAACTTTTCTATCATGTTTACACTTTTAACATTGGAAATGTTTATGTTATTGCATATGGGGCAATATTCCCAAGTTTACGTTAAATAATTAAGTACGCTGTGAGCTTCCCGTCGCCCGACTTTATTTAATATTTATTTAACCTTTGAGGACACAATTTTGAAGATTTGGTAGATAGATCAGAGACCTCTGGATAGATTTAATTAGTCGAGTTGAAGGGTGGCAACGGCGGAGTGGGTCGCGGCTTCGGCCATGAATTGTGAATCATCTATGTCACGAAACACAGGTTAAGATTTATACCTTAATGTATTTTTCTCAAGACATATTGTCATTTTAAACCTTCAAAGCTTCGCGACGATGGCCAATTTAGTTTAACGCAATGCGTGCGTGCCTGTTAAGTATTTTTTGTTAAATTAGATTTATCTTAAGCAGCGATTGGTTACGTTATGTTGGTTTTGTTTGGTTAAAAGCAATACGTATTAATATATAAAAGACGTGAATACCTATTTGTTTTGTGTTATTTTTTTTCTATATCAATATATTTATGTTTATGAGCATTTTTTGTCGAGTTCTTGTTTATATTTCATATTGGCTAATGAAGGTTCTAAAAACCAAAAAAACTACAGTTTTTAACATTCCCATTTTAAGCAAATCATGTCTTACGTGAAACTAGAGGTCGCAAGGTGATAAATATCAGCTGATCTCCCAGATGCGATTTTTGCAATGGTTTATATTATGCACTTCGGTTTTAATGAATTTTAAAACATTTTTGTATAAAGTATAGTGCAAAATATTAACATATTTTAAAACACTTCCTCACAATGTCAAAGGAAATAGAAAATGCATTTAATTCGGTGTTTAATTATAAAAAGTAGGTACGCATAGATCTGGATGCATATCAAAATAAAAATAAGCAATAATGAGAGCTAATCTAAATTATTTTACTATTAATACTAAAAGTTTTAAGTTTCTATTTATTGCCTCATTTCTTTATATGCTTATATGTATCCAGGTTTTGCTACCTACTTTTTATAAATAAACGCCGAATTAAATGTAATTTTTGTACTATGTTTGTCTTTCTTTTGATATTGTAAAGAAGTTTTAAAACACCTTAACATGCAGCAATGAAAAAAGATGAAAACAGACAAGATACATGTGTACCGAATGTTATGTGCCTTTATGTTTCAAGACATATCATACCATAAAAAATATATAATCTTTAACGTTCTCCCATATCAACACTAAGTTCGGTGTTTCTCTGTATCATTTAATGTATTTGTTTCATAAAAATAGATACGTTTAGTTCTATATTCAGTGTGTGTATATTTCGTGAGAATATTCGTTTTGAGCAATTTGGGTCCAAATAGATTTTTTACAAAAACCAATTTAACTATGTTGGGGTTTGGGACCTTCGAGTTTCGATAACCATGGTAGCATCATCAGGAGATGATAAAAACTAACCACTAAATAAGTTTTAATCATCTCCTGATGATGCTGACATGGTTAGCGAAACGCGCGGCGAGTGTAATGATTCTATTTCGGTATTGTGGATACAACTCCTGTTTAGTAAAAACCAATTTTTTGAGTCCATGACTCTCCATTCAGATGTATTCGCATGCGTCAAATCCTGGCGTACTGGTGGTACGATTAATTTTCTAGCATTCAGTAGTGAAACCAATAAGCAGAGTCTACATAATACTTAGCTTTAGTCTTATTTTTTACTTTACGGATTAATATTAAATACTTTGAATATTCTATTCTATAAAAAGTTAATAAGTCGATGAAAATGAAAAAAACCTGTTTTATTACTAGGAAACTGGCTATACATTTCAAAATTGCTCAGAGAAGACGCTAGAAATTGATGGTATCAAGAAAGTGGCAATGGTGAACAAAAAGAAAGTTTGCTAAAACCGTGGAACTTGCTCAGGATAAAAATAAAATAAATTGATTTTGGAAGGCTTAAAACAAGTACTTACCAATGTCGGGTCGAGGGTGCACAGAGCCTGGAAGAAGGCGACCTGAAAGCATCAAATGGATGGTTGGCGAGATTTTCCATAGTCGGCACGATATTACATTAAAGACTATTGGAGGAGATTCTGCGGATGTTGATGTTAATATCGTAGATGTGATAAGCACGGAGAAGTTGCTGATAATTAGAAGAGGTTATGCTCCAAGTGATGTATATAATGCAGACGAGACGTATCTCTACTGTCGTGCATTCTCAACAAAAATGTACGCATCGAACAAAGATAAGTGTTCCGGAAGAAAAGCTGAAAGACTCCAAATTACGATTTTGATCTGTTTAAATATGAAATATGAATAGGTGAAACTACATATCATAGGTAAAAGTAGACATCCTCGACGCTTTAAAGAGGCGCGCATCGGCAAAAAGTTACCTCTTCAATGCATATCCAATAAAAATGCGTGGATGACAGGAGACATTGTAAAGAGGTGGCTTCACGAATTTGATGCTTAGATAGATCAAGGGCATGGGCGTAGACAGGATTTTTTCCCAGGGGGGGGCGAGCCGTAGACAAGGCCGCAGTAGTGGCAAATTTTGGGGGGCAACGCCTAATTTTTACATAAAAGTCATGAGTCGGTTAAATTCCCAGGGGCGGCCACGGCCCCCCC
>JAEQML010063548.1:0-23021 GCA_016904865.1 Pissodes strobi
GAGAGAGAGAGAGAGACCTAGGACGTGTCACCCTTTAGCGTAATGTAGTGGCGTAGTCGCTGTAATCTTAGCGGAAGATTTAAATATAAAAATGACTAGAGAAAATTATTGTTTTCGTTCGACGCTAGGGGTTAATGGGAGGGCCACAGCCGAGCCGTATCCTATATTTGATGCAAAAGGTTACGCCCTTATGAAATATTAGATATTTCCAGGAGTAGATCGTTTTATTATATCAATTTGCTCGGAAATAATCGGGCAAAATCGTGAATGGTGGGAAATTTAAATGATTTTTAAAATAAGCTTATTAGGTAGAATAAAAAAATTATTGGTTATGTCATTCTGTAATATTAGTTATTATAGCAACTTGTTCGGAAATAATCGCGTGAATGGCGGGAAATTGAAATAATTTTTGAATTAAGCTTATAATGTATAGGTAGAATTAAAATAGTTATTTCCTAAGTAAAAACAACAAAAAACCATGAAAAAAATGACGAGAAAATTATTGTTTTTCTGCGGCAGTAGGATATTAATTCAATGTAAAGTCATAGTATAAAGACACAAAAAGGTGGTGGACGCTGGTTCATATGTAAGGACCCCGCACCCGACAAAGAGAGAATTTCGGAACCATACGATTATCTTTAAATTTTAATATGTTGTAGGTATGGATAAGTACTTCACAAAAATGTATGTTAGAATATGGTGCTCCCCCCATTTGGCTACAGTGGCATATCAAAGTTACGGTAATCCAAATACATATTTTTATTTTTTTTGCATTTTAAGCTAAAAATGAGTCTATATTTAATGGATTGTAACAGCTGTGACCACACAAAGTGGCGTACATAAAAATATTAAAAAATTGTGAAAAATATTTTTAATATTTTTATGTACGCCACTGGACTTACATCTTAAAAATTATTTTGTATACCCACAGATGTTACAATCCATTAAATATAGATTCATTTTTAGCTTAAAATGCAAAAAAAAATAAAAATATGTATTGTGATTACCGTAACTTTGATATGCCACTGTAGCCAAATGGGGGGGACCATATTCTAACATACATTTTTGTGAAGTACTTATCCATACCTACAACATATTAAAATTTAAAGAAAATCGTATGGTTCCGAAATTCTCTCTTTGTCGGGTGCGGGGTCCTCTTAGAAACATATGGATGCAGAATTTAGATAGCTTCCAAAAATTGCCTACAAATACATTAGCAATATTATACTTTTACATTGATTTTTTCAAGGCGAACAAATAGTATATTATTTTATATGGAGGAAAAGTGATACTTTTCATGGCGCGCTCGTGTTTAACAGCCGAACGGAGTGAGGCTGGTAATAGAGAGCAAGCCATGAAAAGTAACTTTTCCTCCAAATAAAATATGCTGTTTTTTCTTCAAATGTCGACAAATTAATGCAAAAACATCTCTTTTTAATAGTAATAATATCTAATTATTATTAAAGATAAATGAGTTCGCAAGGCGGCTTAGACCACGGTCGTAGGTGGCCTTGCTTGGACCGGTGTCGATGAATTTAACATAAAGCTGTCAGTGGACACTGTCAACAATAATTATTTTTTTAAGATGGCGTCTCCGATTGCGTTTTAATTCCGTATTGATAAGCAGTTATTGAGTAAGTTCGATTATATAATAACCAATTTGTTCCTAAATTAGTGATTTTTAGAAATGCAGTCACAAATTTAGTGATAAATACAAATTGTAGTTTAATAAATCTTGAGTTGTTGACGCTTATTTTGTTGTCTGTTTGTATTGTATCTATGTTGCTATGACAACACTTTTACCTCCGCCGGCGGAAAAGTGAAAAGTAAAGCTCCGGCGGAGGAAAAATGAAACTTGACGGCCGCCTACACAGTCGAGTAATGACGGATTTACGGACGTTTGAAGAAAAACACTATTTATAGCATATGCCAGTATTAGATATTTTCGAGTAGGTCGTTTTAGTACATCAACTTGCCCGGAAATACTCGGACAAGATCGTGAATGGCGGGAAATTTAAATAATTTAAAATAAGCTTGTTAGGTAGAATAAAAATGTATAGGTTATGTCATTCTGTAATACTAGTTATTATAGCAACTTGTTCGGAAATAATCGGATAAAATTGTAATGGCAGAAAATTTAAATAATTTTTGAATTAAGCTTATAATGTATAGGTAGAATTAAAATAGTTATTTCCTAAGTAAAAACAACAAAAAATTATGAGAAAAATATTGTTTTCGTGCGGCAGTAGGATATTAATTCGATGTAAAGTCATAGTATAAAGACGCCGAAAGGTGATGGACGCAGGTTCATATGTAATTTTAGAAACATATGGATGCAGAATCATTAGCAGGATGTATATATAAGGACTATTCCTATACTGGGTGTTCAGCCTATAGATATATTTACACCATTTAGATAGGTTCCAGAAATTGCCTACAAATACATTAGCAATATTATGCTTTTACATTGATTTTTTCAAGGCTAACAAAACACTATTTTTAGCATATGCCAGTATTAAATATCTTCGAGGAATAGTTTGTTTTATTATATCAACTTGGCCAACGTTATTTTAAGGTGGGGCACCTCTCGTCAGCCATTTGAACCAAACGAATAAGTCGATATTTATTGCCGACTTGGGCTATGCTATGTTAATATATATTTTTAGCAGGTTCCTAATTCACCGTTCCCATAAAAATGAAATGAACAACTTTTGTGGGTTACAACCGATAAGGATTTCAATAATACAATGATCTAAACTAAGGTTAAGAAACAGGTAAAAACACTATTTATAGGTTATGTCACCACCAAAAACATTTAACCTAAAGAGACCCGACAACTCATTCATAAAAATCCGAAATCTTGCATCAAATATCAACAAAACGATTGTCCCGCCTCCTTATATTTTTTTCTTCAATCGACAGTAAATCCGTCATTACTCGACTGTGTAGGCGGCCGTGAAGTTTCGTTTTTCCTCCGCCGGAGCTTTACTTTTCACTTTTCCGCCGGCGGAGGTAAAAGTGTTGACATAGCAACATAGATACTTATTAAACTAAAATTTGCATTTATCACTCAATTTGTCCACTGCATTTCTAAAAATCACTAATTTAGGAACAAATTGGTTATTATAATCGAACTTACTCAATAACTGCTTATCAATACGGAATTAAAAGGCAATCGGAGACGCAAATTTAAAAAAATAATTATTGTTGACAGTGTCCACTGACAGCTTTATGTTACATTACTATAGCAACAATCTGTGCCTATTCACCGACACCGATCTAAGCCGCCTTGCGAACCCACATCTTTAATAATAATTATTATTACTATTAAAAAGAGATGTTTTTGCATTAATTTGTCGACATCTGAAGAAAAAACAGCATATTTTATTTGGAGGAAAAGTTACTTTTCATGGCTTGCTCTCTATTATCAGCCTCACTCCGTTCGGCTGTTAAACACGAGCGCGCCATGAAAAGTATCACTTTTCCTCCATATAAAATTATATACTATTATGTATCGTGTACAAACTTTTACCCCGACCGAATCCTCGCCGTGAGCAAACTTCGTCCCTACCAAAGACATTTGTATTTGGTCCCCACTACTAAATGTAGTGTTGCCCGCGTCCGCCTGAGCGAAAGCAGGGACAGTTCATAGGCGTAGACTTTGAAAATGTGAGGCCATCATAATAATAATTTTAATAAAGTAAATACGTTTAATTTTAAATGATGGTATTTATTCCGGTGCATTATTTAAAATATATTTATGTTTTATTTATAGTGTGTGGTTTAGATTGAGTTAGTTTGGATTAGATATGGGTTCTGAAGGTTAGTTAACACAAAATAGTTATTTTGCTGTGTCACGAAATTTTTCCGTGTCCTTGAAAAACCACTGTCATGAAACCAAAGAAGTATTCACTTCAAAAATGATTTAATAGAGGTTGGTACTGCAAACATACCAGATTATCCATTAATATCACATACATAGGTAAGTATTATAAAATATTAATTAATCACATCACAAAATGGTGCCCACTGTACTACTGTGTTTCATTTACTTTTACTTACTTGTGGAAACTCAGGTTCGGATGATAATAGCTGGAGATTTTGCATACCTCACACCGCAAGACCATCGTTACTTTGATATAAAGTTTATAAATAGTTATTTTTGTTACAAGTACCTAAAATGGAGTTTTTCAGGACGAATCATTGCTGTTTCCGGACGAGGCGTCAGCCGAGTCCGGAATAGCAGATGAGTCCTGAAAAACTTCATTTAGGTACGTGTGACAAATACCATTTTTTGTCATACGCTCCCAAAATTTAATTTTTATTTATACGCTTTTTGCAATTCTTCAGAACGCCTAAATTTGCAAATGTACCATAATTTTTTAAATTATAATGTACGACAAAGTTAGCTTAGAATTTGATATCGTAGCAACTATTTGACAATTTTGTCATGTCATTCGAAATTTGACATTTAGACATATTCAGGGATTTTGGAATAGTCCGTAAAGGTTGCCATGACGACTTTTAGAGACTTGGCCTAAAAAGAAGCATTTTACGGACTCAAATGAGTCCGTAAAATAGCTATTTTTGGGAGCGTATGACAAAAAAATATTTATAGGAAATCACTCACGAAATACAAAAAAGCTACACGTCGCGTCGCACAAATTCAGGCTTGAAAACGTCCATTTGAAACCAAACAAAACTGGCCGAAGAGTGCTATTTTGCACGTTTTTTAATGAAAAACATTAATTTATTCAAGTCGCGATCAAAAGTTGGACGGCCATCTTGTCACTTTTGACGTCTGTATTATTAGGAATCCCATTCAAAACGGTGTCGAAATTTTTGCTAGTGAGCTTTGACATTGAACAATTTTGTTAATATCATAGCAACCAGTCATTAAAAATAGTGTTGAAAAGAGCTTCTTTTCGACACTACTTTGCGTATCGAAAATACTTCTTTATGATACCAAAATAGAAATAGTATATTGTGCAACAAGTGCTGAAAATAAGACTTTTCACACGAATGAGACAGTTTGGTGACACGAGCCGTAAGCGAGTGTCATAAAGTCTCATGAGTGTGAAAAGTCTTTTCAGCACGTGTAGCACACTATACTTTTTCTACAAATGCTACATACAGGGTGCCCCACTGGGAGTGTGGTAGAAAATTACATGTTATATGGGAAACATTTTTATTATTGATTTATCAGAAAATTTTATTCCTAATGAAAGAAGCTACGTGAGTAAGAGATTCTCGCTAAACTATAACTAGGGGCACAGTCCTAAAATGGGGCCACCGGTGTGGGGTCCCTATTTTCCTAATATTTTGAAAAAGAGGCTCCGAGGGCGAAGCCCTAAAATGAGGCCCCAGGGGGCGAAACCCTAAAATGGAGTCTATGGTACGGGAGTCCCATTTTTTACAGATTTAGGAATGGAGCCCCCGGGGGCGAAGCCCTAAAATGGTGCCCCAAGTCTTAAAAGGGGGCCCCTGGTATGAGAGTTCCATTTTCTACAGTTTTGCAAAAAGGGGCTCCCGGGGGGTGAAGCCCTATAATTGGGCCCCCTTTTTTGGAGATCTGGTAATGGGACTTTTGAGGGCGAAGCTCTAAAACGGAGACGAAGCCCTTTAATCTAAATACCCGAATAAGCGTGTGAAAAGTATACTTTGCACACGATGTTTGAAATGTCCAGTTTTCAAGACCAGTTGTTAGTGCGTTTTTGTCTATTTTCGGGGCAATCGTAGAAAAAAGTATATTCAACTTACATTTGCAATGAATGGTCATTGCATAATATACTATTCAGCAGCTAATAATTAAATAAAATTTCCGAAAACTTATTTCCTGAATAATTTCAAATTTGAACACGAAATTTATGAGATACCAAAAATACGCAATTTTATCCCGATTTAAACGTTTTTGTGACACATAGGGTTTTTCTGCTCTCAATGGTTAAACGAAAAATTAAATCATCCCACTGCTAGCCTAAAAATAAATTGGTTATCATTATTTTTGAGACAAATAAAAAGGAACTGAAGCATACAAATTTTATTTAAAAACATATAAATATGACAAATATCTGGTTAATGACATATTCAAAAAGTAGCTTAATAACTATTTTCTTCTATTAAATACCTATTAAAAATATATTTTCATTTCATTATAAATGCTACTATCACTGAAAAAAATCTCCTAAATAAACTGGTATATCTAGAAAAAAAGATTAAATCTAGAGTATTGGCAATTGTAATTGGTTTATTTAGATTTGCTAAACTAGTAAATTGTTAGGGTATTTCTATAAAGCTATTGTATTAATAAGTACCCGTATTAGGTAGGTATATAATATAATTAAAGTAGATGAACATATTTACAGCAGTGCCTTCACTGGTTTTGAAACGTTACCAAGTTAGTATACTTCGAATGGGGAAGAGCCGTCGCACATACGGGTATTTGAGCGATCTAGGCGGCCAAAATTTTTTTTTTGATTAGATTGATTCCAAACGTCATAAAAGACAAGAACAATAGTATTTTAAGAAACATATATTTATTTTAATGAAAACAGATTTTATTTATTAAAAAAAACTAATTTTCTTCGAATATTATTTCCTCTTCGCTTTCTGACGAATGTACCCTTAGATTCGGCTGTGCTGACAGAAGCATATTAATTGTCTCAGGTAGAAAGGAATTCATTTTCCGTTTTTTTAAGGTCCTTATACTGCTGTGTAAAGGATCTGAGCTCAAAAGTAGCCTATTAAAAATATCTCTATTACAGGACTCTCTGGAAAATTTTCTCGCGAAATCTTGCCGATATGATCTGAAATGTTTATTGCGCGCTTCTGCTGCCTCCTCAAAAAGCTGTCCGATAGGTAGCAATGCGTTTTTTATTATAACTGCTCCGTGCAACAGTATCTTATGCAGTGTCGGAGTCATTGGATGCCACGAATATAATTCCACGTATAAACGGGCAGTTTCTAGTGCATATTTTTCATATTTTTCTACATCTATCCTATATCCACTTGAAATGGTTTCCAGTATGACTTTTAACCTATAAATCAAATCGTAACTGATGCCTGTAATTTCTGAAGCTAATTTCGGATCCTCAAAAAACCTCCTACTTGTATTCCCATCATTCGTATTTCCGAAATTTGCTTTTGGCATATCCACTAACAAACCAGTTTCATTGCGAAATCTGGTCTGTATTTCTTTTTTCTTCTCTTTTGTTATTTGTTTCTCCTCTTCTGTTTTTTTCTCTATATTTTTGTACGGGCAATTTGTATGCTAAATGGAGAATGCTCTCGAACAATCTTATTCTGGCATGTAAAATGGAGAGTCCAAATTCAATAGCTTCAAGAGATATTTCCCTTTTAACTTCCAATTGGTTAAAGTCTTTGGAAGTAGCACCTCAAATATAGCAACGACTTGTAGATGTTGTGCCAGTCGCTGCATTGCATATTTTTCCGTCAACCAGTGTCATAACAAACAAATGCTTGATCAAGAACTTTTTCCCAGCTATGTCAACCTCTGTAGCGATTAAAGAGTTTATGGAATGTTTGATGTGGTCAATTTCTTCATTTGTGATATCGGTAGTCTCTTTCATAAAACGGAATCTAATTGGTCGGCAGAACCGCGGAGAAGAAGGTGTTGGATTTCCCCACAGTACTCTTTCATCTTTACCACAAACTAATCGCAAAGGTACAAAGCAGCTCTGAAAAATATTCGCATCTGAATCCTCATCACTATCAAATTTTTGTTTAAACTGGGATTGCTGCGATCCATCACATCCCTATTTACATATAATTTTTAATGTATCTCGTTGTTGCTCTTCGATTGTTAATAAGACTTCTTCCAGGTACTCGGATAGGCGTCTAACGGTAACATCAATCAAGGGTTGCAAGTGGCATTCGACGGAAGTGCTTGTCACTATGCACGCTTCTGGTGGCGGATAGCACTCTTTTTTTGCTTGCTGTATTAGACTATAGCACGGAAAGAACTTCTTATTAGTTTTTCTAATTATTTCATATTGCCCTCTTGTTAAATCAGCATCTACAAACATAATGCTTGCATTGGTGTCAAACGATTTTTTCTTTCAGTTTTGAATGTGGAATAAGCTCTTCTATATATTTTTGCACGTGTTGGGGTGCTTGTGATATCTTTCAGTATATTGGAAGCATCTCTTTTTCCAGAGTTCCTCAACTCAACTTGCGCTGCGTGCACAATGACAGCCTCTTCTAAAGTAGAACGTAGCTCCTGTGTTTTCCTTCTCTTGCTCCTTTCACTGGACTGTTCAAAAGATTTGCGAGGACGGCCAGGTCGATTTCGCGTAGCAACGGGAATCTCAAACGTTCCTTCTAACCACGCACGATTGTTTTTAAGAAAAACTTCTTCTTTTTTTTATGAGCTTTTGTCCACCTTCGTTTTATTTCTGATTTGAAATGTGCGAAACTGAGTTTAAACTTTTTGGATTGGTCTTCAGTGTATTCTTCACCCGACAAAAGCTGATCTTTTAAGAAAACTAGTTTTGCTTCCAAATTAGGCATATTTTCGTTTTTCATAAGATCGAATAGGTATTTTCGGGTCACTATCCTTACTCCCCAGTATACCACTGAGCCTGAAACCAACAAACTTTGTTTTACAATACATAAAACTTCATTCTCATTTTTAGACTTTTTTGTTGAAAAAAAAATCAATGTACTGAGACTTTACACATCCGCGCTTTTCCGCGGCTAATTAATTGATTATTTACTACTCCAGACTTTATATTTTTAATATCAAGTAGAAAGACTACCGGATCTACCCCGATAATATAACTAATACCTTGATAAATAAAAAATACTTTGAAAAATAATCCTTACTTAACGTGTTACTTTTAAATCATTAAAAGTATAAACATATGCAATAAAATTACTAAAGTGTTATAACAGTATAATAGGTAATTACCTGTATTATCAGGATTCATCACTTTTCCGTACAAGATTAACGTAAAAAAATAATTATTCACCTTCAAACTTAACGTTTTCCCAAAATCGCCAAGGACGGGACACTTACGCGAGGTTTGATTGTCAGTTTCTGACAGACGCTGTCAGCGCGACATGCGCGAAGGAGGTGAAAGAGGGGCTGGATAATATTCTCTAGAATGTCACTTAACTCAGGCAGTCAAATTTAGACTGGTTTAACACATTTTGTTAATTTGTTTTTTGGCCGCCTAGATCGTTCACAATACCCGTATGTGCGTCGGTCGTCGACCTCCAATGCTCTGAATCTATTGGCGCACTTACTTTACTACCTGCATACTATAAACATTTTGGGGGTAAAACAAGACGGAACCAAGGGAAGCGGCATTGCCAGATTGGCATATAAGAACTTCAGAACCGGTTTTTGATGAATCAAAAATGGGGACAATAACTATTTAGTGTTCTAATTTAATATGAAAAAAGTATGTAGAGTAACTCGTAAACTTAAAATTTGGCAACGCTACATCTATCGACCATAGAATGTGCCTCAATGTTGGGGGAAAACAAAACCATTTGTCCCGTCTCTTCAGGGTAAATGTCTTTGGTCACCACCAATATTTTGATATATATCGATAGAATAACCGTTATGTCATCTGCCAACAATTTTAGTTTATATTAAGATTCAGCGACTTGGATGATGTTATTTTTAAATATAATTTAAATCACTTTCTTTACTTAAATTATTTCCGGATATTAGCAAATAAAACACAAAGGAATGGTATTTATACTTTATTAATATATACTTCGTAGTTTATTTGCATTATTAACAATTTTATGTTCATTATAATTAATAAATTGTAAAGTATAAAAGTCCTTAAATCTAATTCTTCATGTAATCTTAACCTAAAATTGTCCAACTCTTGAATATTTTACTAGCTTACATTTGTTTATATTTAATTCTAGAAACAAGAGCTTAGCTAAAGACCAGCCACACTCTCCGATTTTCGATTCACTCGATTTGGCGGATAAAACTTGTTGAAAAATGAAAATCAATAAGTACTGCTTCTAGATCTGTATTTTTGGAAATAAATCTATAACGCGCGTTAAACGATTTTATATCTTGTGTTTGTTGAGAAGCTAATAAATTTAATCTATACAATTCCATATTAACTTTAAGATTTAAATGATCCGAGAGGCCCTTTTCTATCAAACGAACAATTTTAGGTTTAAGTTCTTTCAGATATAACGTAACATTTATAGGATGTAATTTGGTAGAAAGCGTGTAATTAATCATTCTATTTTTGAAAGCAGTTTTAACAATATCAACACCTGTTTCTAGTTCAACACAGAAGCTGTCTGTATGTTTAGGGCTAAGTCTATGCGAATTAGAGGAAACATTTTCCCCGCACTCCTCACAGAAGAAAGGCATTTTAAAGACTGAGGGAAAACGTTAGAATATTAATATTTATATGTGATTTATTATACAACATCTTTGGAACTATCAATCCAGCTATTTAGTACGAAAAATAATTCGGCGTGCAAGACTTTTTTAAGATCTGATAGTCGGCTTGGATGATGCCATCTGCCAATATTAATTGCCATAAAGTTAAGAAACATAGGTCGTTTTATTACATCAACTTGCCCGGAAATACTCGGACAAGATCGTGGTAAATGTAAATATCAACGTGTAAGATTTTTCAAGGTGAATGCAATAGGTTAGGAAAAATATAGAAATACCATTTATAGGTTATGTCACCACCAATATTTTAATATCTATCAATAGGCTAAAAGTAATTAATTCCCAAGAATAAAACCCAACATATTAATATAGTTATTTAGTATGAAAAATAATTAGGCGTGTAGAATTTTTGAAGACCAATACAATGATCTTAACTATGGATAAGAAACAGGCAAAAACATCATTTATAGGTTATGTCACTATCAATATTTTGATATCTATCAATAGAATTATTGTTATGTCATCTACCAATATTTGGGGGAATAGATCGTTTTATAATATCAATTCAGGCCATGCTATTTTTAAATACATAACATCTTTAACATAATCAAGACATTTCAACCATTTTACGAATAATGTAAATCGATTTTAAATACTAGGATTATTTACAAAGGACCCCGCACACTTTTAATGGGATTTTAAAGAATGACGGAATTTGATGAAATTTTAGTATGTTGTAGTTCTTGGCCTCCTGATGAAAATGTCCCATGGGCCCAAAACGATCCTATGACTGGTTTCCGAGATACAGTGGCGGGTAGGGGTTCCTTGGAAAACATAAATAAATTAATTTTTATGTACAGGGGGTAGTAAAACGGGGTTTTAGTGTATTTTGCCGAAGGTTCCAAACCCCAACATAGTACAGGGGGTACTCAAAAAGTATAAGTATTTTTATTTGTTTTTATACTTTCTAAAAACTGACAAAAGCCAACCTTAGCTTGCGAAAACCATAAAAAACATATTTTTTCTAATTAAGTAATTATTTATATACTAACAAAAAGTGGTATGTATGTACAATGTTATTTAAAAATTGAACATTTTAAATAATTTCTGGTAAGATATTTTTTCGAGATTTCCAACATCTTCGACACACTCTAGAGCATTATTGCTTGGATATTTAACTATATCTTTATGTCGAGCATAACTTAAATACCAAATAACACTTGCAATGTGGCAGCACATACCTACCACTCGTGCTCCGGTTGCACAAGTGCAGTAGTACCCCTTCATTTCGTTGCGTGTATTGCTGTATTTAACAAATAGTTGATATTTTGTTGCATTTTTGTGTCTGGAAAAAATCCTGACTCTTATTAAATTATTTATGTTTAGCTCTGTATCTATTTGCATAAGATGACCCCTATGTTCTCCAATATTGTCCTGTACAGGGTGTCCCAAATTCGAGCCTCATCATTGGAATCTCGGAAACTAGAAGAGATACCAGGTCGGTTAAATGGAGGCAAAGTTGCGCAATTTGATGCTGATTAAAATGCCACCTCACAAGTTTAAAAATTCCGAATACTTCCGAAGATTTTTGGAAAAAACCGAATATTTGCGATTTAATTTTTATTTTTTTATGACTCTATTTGAATAGATATAGCAAAATAAATTTCACATTTTCATTGCTTCTTTTTCTGTTCTTCAAGATGGTGTTATCAGATTTTCAAGCCGACGTTTCGTCTCTTAGCTGCCATCATCAACTTTGTTTTTTTAAATACGGCCCTGGATTTTTTATTACGGAGTTTAAGAGCTTCTAAGGTCCCAAAAGTAATGGTGTATCGCACTTATTCGAAAAATTCATATTGGTGACATTTTCCATAAGAACTTATGTGTTAGAGAGAGACAGAAAATAGATTTTGAATAGGATTAAAAACAAAAACCTTTTTTTACGCATTAACGCTTTGCATAAAGACAGCTTAAAAACTAACATAAGAAGTGGTTAATAAATAATATAATTATTAAAGTGTCATCCCTCAAACCATAGGCTCTAGGCCATATTTTTAGCAATTTACGCCGAAGTAAATGATTGTGTGGGATTAGATTTGGAACAAATAATAATTCACATTCTCATTGTTGTATCGCATACTCTTGGAAAAAATCATTGTAATGATTTCCTGGTAAGATATTACCAAAAAGCTGTTTTCTGTCTCTCTCTAACACATGCGTTCTTATGAAAAATGCCATTAATATCAATTTTTCGAATAATTGCGATGCATCATTGATTCTGGGACCTTAGAAGCTCTTAAAGTCCGTAATAAAAAATCCAGGGCCGTATTTAAAAAAACAAAGTTGATAATGGCAGCTCAAAGACGAAACGTCGGTTTGAAAATCTGATAACACTATCTTGTAGAAAAGAAAAAGTAACAATGAGAATGTGAAATTTATTTTGTTATATCTATTCAAATAAAGTCATAAAAAAATTTAAATTAAATCGCGAATATTCGGTTTTTTCCAAAAATCTTCGGAAGTGTTCGGAATTTTTAAACTTGTAAGGTGGCATTTTGATCAGCATCAAATTGCGCAACTTTGCCTCCATTTAACCGACCTCGTATCTCTTCTAGTTCCCGATATCCCATTGATGAGGCTCGAATTTGGGACACCCTGTACATATGAGGGTGACATCTTTAACTGAAACACCCCAAATGTAAGGTGTCGTAAGTCTGCAAGATCTATTTTCTAGTTGCCGCCATACTCTCCCCGTCTTCTAATTAAAGCATTTTCTTCAATAAAATGGCTTTTTGACGCATTTCATTAGCTAGTTCAACAGTAGCATCAGCCATGTTGATTAGAGGATGATACCTATTAAGCAATGCACAAATAATTTTTAAAAAATCTGCGACGTGAGGAATGTGTGTATTTGGTATGACATCTCTTAAAAATTTTGATACCGACTTAATGTGGCCGTTTTTCAATTCTATAATCCAACGTGTTTTAGTTATAAGTCTCGCTTGGTTTGCATCGGTCGTTGTTTTAGTTGTTGGCGAAATATTAACCAAGAAATTGAAATGTTTATGGTAGATTATGATCCAACAGTTTTAAAAGTCGTTTTTTCGCATTGGTTTAAATGCATAGTGTGCCATGAGGAGGTAAATAATCGTATTACTTTAAAGGCTCGAGTAGATATATTTATAAAAAAGGACATATATGTTCTCGAAGAATCTAAAGTATGCCAGGGACATTTAAATGACCAAGACTTGCTTCTTTCTCCATTGCTAAATGGTCTAAAATCAATTGAAAAGCCCATAATATTAAAAGGCAGAGAACTGAAACTTTTTATGAGCTCTTTAAGACAGCACGCTGCCGACAACTCTAAAAGGGAAAATGAAGAAAATTTTATTGATCAGGATTTTAAGTCACTAACATTTTTGACCACAGAACAATTTTGCCATCTTTATCATAATTCTTGCGTTGGCCCAGTTGTGGTATATGAAAAGATTAGATATATTTCCAAAAAATATTTAATTTGCTTTTTATCCAAAATTCGCCAAGGTCTGTCAGACGAATTTTTATGCGCCATTTTTAAATTTTGGTTACGCCCATTTAACTCGCGACGAATATATTACACATCATATATCACCATGCATTTGTTAACCAGTTATATAATCCTGAGCCCAACATTCCCAAAGCAATTGCCTATACTGATGCAACTTATTTAGAAATTCAAAAAAGCAAAAACTTTAAAGTTCTCAGAAAATCGTTTTCGTTTCATAAAAAATATCATCTTTTAAAGGCTGTTTTGATAGTGGCTCCAGATGGATATATTTTGGCCGCGCATGGTCCCTATTTTTGTGACTCGTCAAACAATGATGCAAATATTTTAGTCCACCAATATGAAGATGACCTCAACCAATTGAGAAATTATATTCAGGAAAATGACATTTTTATTTTAGACAGAGGATACAGAGATTGTGTGGAATTTCTAAATGCTTTGGGAATAAACGCAGCATTGCCTCCATTTTTAGGACGAAGATCCCAACTTACAACGACCGAGGCAAACCAAGCGAGACTTATAACTAAAACACGTTGGATTATAGAATCGAAAAACTGCCACATTAAGTCGGTATCAAAATTGTTAAGAGATGTCATACCAAATACACACATTCCTCACGTCGCAGATTTTTTTTAAATTATTTGTGCATTGCTTAATAGGTGTCATCTTTTAATCAACATGGCTGATGCTACTGTTGAACTAGCTAATGAAATGCGTCAAAAAGCCCAAGAGCCGAACCACCTACAACATATTATTGAAGAAAATGCTCTAATTAGAAGACAGCAGGCAGAACTAGAAAATGATCCATTGGAATTTCCCATATTAGATCTTGCAGACTTACGACACCTTACATTTGGAGTGTTTCAGTTAAAGATGTCACCCTCATATATACAGGACAATATTGGAGAACATAGGGGTCATCTTATGCAAATAGATACAGGGCTAAACATAAATAATTTAATAAGAGTCAGGATTTTTTCCAGACACAAAAATGCAACAAAATATCAACTATTTGTTAAATACAACAATACACGCAACGAAATAAATGGGTACTACTGCACTTGTGCAACCGGAGCACGAGTGGTAGGTATGTGCTGCCACATTGCAAGTGTTATTTGGTATTTAAGTTATGCTCGACATCAAGATATAGATTGCGTTCGATAATGTCATCTTATTCCTCGCTTTGCTCGGAAAATGTGACAGCCACGTGATCTGTATATTTAAAAGGCAAAGTCAAATCACGTGACTGCCAAAATATCAGAGCAAATCGAGGAAAAAGATGACATTACCGAACGCCGCTATAGTTAAATATCCAAGCAATAATGCTCTAGAGTGTGTCGAAGATGTTGGAAATCTCGAAGAAAATATCTTACCAGAAATTATTTAAAATGTTCAATTTTTAAATAACATTGTACATACATATCACTTTTTGTTAGTATATAAATAATTACTTAATTAGAAAAAATATATTTTTTATGGTTTTCGCAAGCTAAGGTTGGCTTTTGTGAGTTTTTAGAAGGTATAAAAACAAATAAAAATACTTATACTTTTTGAGTACCCCCTGTACTATGTTGGGGTTTGGAACCTTCTTCAAAATGCACTAAAACCCCGTTTTAGTACCCCCTGTACAGGGTGGCTCGTTTTCTTGTCTATGTATGGGGAACTCGAAAACCGTAAGAGATACAGTGTCGGTCAAATTAAGGCAAAACTGCGCATTTAGGTGCCTAACAATATCCCGTTTAGAAAGTTTCAAAATTCCAAGTATTTCCGGAGATATCCGGAAAAAACCGAAATTTTGAAAAATCGTTTTATTTTTTTCCTAGGCTTATTTAAAAACTGATCTCAAATTGAATTGCACTTTTGCATTGCCACTTTCTCCGCTCTATCCAATGATGGTATCCAGTTTGAAATCCGACGTTTCGTCTTCAAGGGATCATCATCAACTTTCTTTTTTTAAATACGAACTTTAATTTTTTTTATCGTTTTTCAGATGGTGTTGGCGTTATTAATATGAGTATCGTTTTTTTTTATTTTTTTTTAAATTTATTTTTAATTTTTATTTTTTTTAAATTAAATGTTTTGCTTTGGCGTAATTTTAAATAATTTAAGGTAGGTACTTTTGAAATTTTCATATTCTATAAAAATATTTTATTTTGTTTTTTGTATTAAGTGGAAAATGGGAGCCCGTATTAAAAATAAAAAATAGTAAAATTATTTTTTACGAGAATATGGCCATGAACTATTACTCAAACAAGTTGCTTAGTGCAAAGATAAAATATTTTCAACTTTTAACCAATTAAAAAATTTATTTAATAGAGAACATGAACAATTTATAATCATACTACGTGATACTATAAGTACTTTGATGGAAAAACACCTATTGGAATTTTGCCTATAAATTATTATTATTTTTTATTATTTATATGCAAAATTCCAATAGGTGTGTTTTTCCATCAAAGCACCTATAGTATCACGCAGTATGAATATAAATTGTTTATGTTCTCTATTAAAAAATAATTAATTGGTTAAAAGTTGGAAATATTTCATCTTTGCACTAAGCAACTTGTTTGAGTAATAGTTCATGGCCATATTCTCGTAAAAATAATTTTACTATTTTTTGTTTTTAATACGGGCTCCAATTTTCCACTTAATACAAAAACCAAAATAAAATGTTTTTAAAGAATATAAAAATTTCAAAAGTACCTACCTTAAATTATTTAAAATTACGCCAAAGCAAATTATATAAATTAAAAAAAATAATAATAAAAATTAAAAAAAAATAAATAAAAAAAAATAAAAACACATACTCATATTAATAACGACAATACCATTTGAAAACCGATAAAAAAAATTAAAGTTCGTATTTAAAAAAATAAAGTTGATGATGATCCCTTGAAGACGAAACGTCAGATTTCAAACTGGATAACATCATTGGATAGAGCGGAAAAGGTGGCAATGCAAAAGTGCAATTCAATTTGAAATCCGTTTTTAAATAAGCACAGGAAAAAAATAAAACGATTTTTGAAAATTTCGGTTTTTTCCGGATATCTCCGGAAATACTCGGAATTTTGAAACTTTCTAAACGGTATATTGTTAGGTACCTAAATGCGCATTTTTGCCTTAATTTGACCGACACTGTATCTCTTACGGTTTTCGAGTTCCCCATACATAGACACGAATTCGAGCCACCCTGTACATAAAAATTATCGCGTGACATCTAACACAGCCACTTAAGATAAAAATAAATTTATTTATGTTTTCCAAGGAACCCCTACCCGCCACTGTATCTCGGAAACCAGTCATAGGATCGTTTTGGGCCCATGGGACATTTTCATCAGGAGGCCAAGAACTACAACATACTAAAATTTCATCAAATTCCGTCATTCTTTAAAATCCCATTAAAAGTGTGCGGGGTCCTTTCAATTCTATTTATTAACATTAACTCTTTTTTTGCAAATTAAAAATATTTGTTCCGGTATATAAAAGGTCTCTATAAAAGCCTACATAAACATTTTTATTCTTGTAAAGCAAATCAGTTCCCAACATCTTTATATTTTCGAAACCAATTCGGATATTAGGAACACAACCGCGTATCTACCTTAATGATGAAAAAACAAGTTATATTCGCGTAAAATACTGTATTTTGGTGGCTGGACCAAACTCTTTTTCGAATGAAAATAAAGATCTAATAGCCGATTGGAGCTATTATATTTTAAATAATGTAAGTCGAATATATTTTTAATAAATATAATATTCTTCGTTCTGAAACTATTTTCACATCAAACGATATCAACTGGAAATAACATATTTTTGTGGTTTCCTGTTTCCGGTCGATATCAACGGGAAATAATATATTTTTGCGATGTTCTATTGACGTAAATAGCAAATATTATTCAGTCTCGGTTATGAAATTATATCAACTACAGCGATGGTTTTCTTGAGTGACAAAACTACGATTAATTAAGAATTCCTCCATGATCTGGGAGCTAAGACTCACTTTAGATGTTATGAGAAATTAAACGCTCTATATATTGTTCCTGGATATTTAAATAAGTACTATCTTGAAACATTGGGTATAATTCAACAAGTTTGAATATAGGAAAAAGGCCATCTGTAATACGCGGATTTAAATTAATTCGTATTTTCACTGTACAATCCCACATATTGATATAAAAATAGAAATAAATCTGTGTGTTGACCACATGATGTATTTTTTCAATGCAGGGAGAATGCCCTAAATAGATCTAAATTTGGTACCGTATTTTAAATAATATACCTAATTTGGCTTTCTATAATATTGATAAATTCATGTTAAAATAGGCACATATTCAAACCAACCAGTTTCCTGTTTTCCAAGGATCTGTAACCGAACAACATTTAACATATTATAGAAAATGCAGGGTTGACAAAGTAAAGTTTCTCTCATACTGGAATAGGCCTTTTTTGTTCGTCAACAAACTATCTCAAGATTCATCATAGAGATAAGCATTTTGCCCCTAATAAAAAGAATTTCTGGTGAACACAACATAAAAATTGTAAATAAGAATATTTATATTTGGATGCTTTACAAGTTCATAAATGTATGTTTTTCGTAAATGATGTATTTCTAGGTTTTAGTTAAAGACGAAATATTTCTTTAAATCGATAGCTACAAAAATAGCTCATATGTGTTAATATTAATTTGGATTGTGAAAATTCGATTTCAAAAACGCCAACAGTACAGTGTGGGTCACCCTATATTCAGTAAATATAAACGATATCACAAATGTGCGATTTTCTAATACTATATAATATAAATCTGGAATCTTTAAAGCTTTTATTCCACACCAAAGTGTACTGATAGAAAATCCATCGCATTGAATCGTTAATTCCGTTGCTGAATGAGAGCTTACGTGAAGTGTCTTGTCTGATTTTGATTTATCAGTTTTTGGCACTTGTTTTATTTTTGTGCTTTGTGCTGCGAAGTTTTTTTTTTTGTTTTCGGTAAGTTTTTAAGCATATACGATAGAAATATAGTGAAATTAAATTTGCCTATTATGCATTAGATATATAAGCCTTTATATTTAGTACCGAAAAGTTTTGAAATTTAATTCCTTAAATAATCCTAGTAGTCATAGAATTTTTTTTGTCTTGTGTTTTAGATGAGTTTTTGGCAATATTGGGATATTTTTATTACAGGATACCACCCCAAAAAAATTAATGAATTTTGATCTTGTTTTCCTTAAATTAGTGCTGGTAAGGATGTCATACCTTTTCACATCATACATATAATATTCAAGGCCTGTTTTATAGTATGAAACATGAGAATTGTTTATCATTATTTTCAGATATATTTTTTTACTCAATTTTAAATCAATACTTGACTTTAATTTTTTGAATGGTTTGCGATTAGGTGATGGTATGATATGTTTTATAGCAAACAATACCTAGATAGTACCCGACTTTTGATTTCAATAGTTTAAGAATGGGTCTTATCCTTTTTAGAATATTTTTAATTAATAATCTGATTTGATCTTGTTTTTCTTAAATTAGTGCTGATAATATACGAGACCTGTTTTATAGTACGAAACATAAGAATTATTTATCATATGATAAAATGAAAATAACGTTGCTAGCGAACGATTATTCAATTTATTATGCATTGGGTATAATATAAAGGTAAAAATACAATAGGCATTCATTTTACATTCAGTGCCAAAAAGTAATTATTTGATAGTAGTTATTTATGCTTGTAGAAAATTGGTGATTATCGGGTATAAAGTTTTTCTAATAATAGGATGCCGATTTTCTACTTAGATAAGGCGCAAATAATATTGGAATGTTGTGAAGTTTTCGTTTTCAGATGCGTCTAATCAGAACGTTTTGGTTTTAGATAGCGCTCCAAAAATAAATCTGAAACTAAAATATGGCTGCCCATAATCAAATAGGTATGTTTAATAGCAGTTGTCGAAAATTAGCGACATGACTTTTCTGATAGACCGTTTTGGTAATAATGGGGCGTTGATTTAGTAATAGAGCGATGTTTTGGTTTTTTAGGCATCAAATGCTTTTATGGAAATAAACATATTTGGTGCTTTCATATAAAGTATATTTTTAAGTCTAGGTACAAAAATATAAAGCCGGCTTATGAAATATTCATGGATATAACCGACTTAACAATAATTTGAGTTGTTGATAAACCAACATCTGGACTCGGAGTCTGGCCAACTGGTGGCTTTTCTGTAGTTAGTTTTACTGGTGATTTCTTAATGCCTGGAATTGGGGTCCACATTTTTTTCTGTTTTGATTCATACAAATTTAAGATACCGTATATATCATCCGAATGCAGCTGAACGGTTAGTTGCTTATAATTATAGATTTAGCATTGTCAGAGTGGCTAAGTCCAAGGGCATGCCCTATTTCATGAAGTAATACTGATAATAAATTAACATCTCCGACAGGTGGTTCATCATCTCCAAAATGTCACGTGAGTGATTCATATAAATGAATTTCAAGCGGGATGGTGGTCAAACTTGGAAAGTAAGCGTGCCCCAAAACACCTGATGATACTTCAATTGGACACTTCATAAGTATTTCTAAATAAATGCTTTCGGTCTCTGATGGAAATTGTAATATTAGCATTATGAGCACTATGATGAAAGGAGCGATTTGCATGGTTTTCCGACATTTGAAATGCCTTAGCAGCAGAATTTTTAAAATCCGCTCTCTTCCACGTCATTAATCGTGGCGGGTAAATTGTCCATGTTAAAGCGTTGCTTTTCCGTCTTCCATTAGTTTTATCTTTAATAGTGTAATAGTTATCAGAAGTTCCACACCAAAATGAATTTATAAAAACGCGGGTTTCTTCATTAAACTCCACATCAACTGGTAGATTATAAAAACCGTGAAATTCTACTAGCGCCGATGCTATATTATTAATTTCTGAATCATTATTTGTCTTCAAATATCCATGATATTGCAGGAATTTTTCTACATCTTCATTAATTAATTCACCTGTTGCAAAGGCACACAGAGATACTAGAAGCAGATACATCTCGGCTGATGGTCTATTATATACTGAATGTCGTTCATGATGATGCACTAATTTATACGAATATAACAGGCAAATCAGGCAATCAATTCAAGGATCTTTAATTCTCCCAATATTTCTAAAATACTCATAATCTCATTCAAATGTGACGCATTCAGCTTTGTAAGACAATCAACTTACTCATTTTACATCGTCATAGTATACATACTGTTTTGGCTTCTCGATATATTTCAATAAGTCAGAAGATTTTTGCTCTAATTGTTCGCTTGGCATTGGCATAAATGAAGTTTTTCAGGACTCATCTGCTATTCCGGATTCGTCCTGAAAAACTTTATTTTAGGTACTTGTAACAAAAATAACTATTTTGGCTCTAAATGTAAAATGAATGCCTATTGTATTTTTACCTTTATATTATACCCAATGCATAATAATTTGAATAATCGTTCGCTGCCAACGTTATTTTCATTTTATCATTGGTGATCATATGATAAATAATTCTTATGTTCGGTACTAAATATAAAATCTTATATATCTAATGCATAATAGGCAAATTTAATTTCACTATATTTCTATCGTTCCCCTAAAAAATTACATCTATGCTTAAAAACTTACCGAACACAAAAAAAAAACTTCGCAGCACAGAGCGCAAAAATAAAACAAGTTTCAAAAACTGATAAGTCAAAATCAGACACTTCACGTATGCTCATTCAGCAACGGAATTAACGATTCAATGCGATGAATTTCCTATCAGTACACTTTGGTCTGGAATAAAAGCTTAAATATTCTAGATTTATATTATATGGTTTTAGAAAACCGTACATTTGTGATATCGTTTATATTTACTGAATATGGGGTGACCTACATTGTATTGTTGGCGTTTTTGAAATTGAATTTTCACATTTCAAATTAATATTAACACATATTATCTACTTTAGTAGCTATCGATTTATAGAAATATTTCGTGTTTACCTAAAACCTAGAAATATATCATTTACGAAAACCATACATTTTCTGAACTTGTAAAGCATCCAAATATAAATTTTCTTATTTACAATTTCTAGGTTGTGTTCACCAGAAATTCTTTTTATGAGAAGTAAAATGTTTATCTCTATGATGAATCTTGAGATAGTTTGTTGACGAACAAAAAAACTATTCCAGTATGAGATAAACTATACTTTGTCAACCCTGTATTTTCTATAATATGCTAAATGTTGTTCGGTCAGAAATCCTCGGAAAACAGGACACTAGTTGGTTTGAATATGTGCCTATTTTAACATGAATTTATGAATATTATAGAAAGCCAAATTAGGTATATTATTTAAAATACGGAACCAAATTTAGATCTATTTAGGGCATTCTCCCTGCATCGAAAAAATACATCATGCGATCAACACACAGATTTATTTCTATTTTTATATCAATATGTGGGTTGTTGTATTATACAGTGAAAATACGAATTAATTTAAATCCGCGTATTACAGATGGCTTTTTTCCTATATTCAAACTTGTTGAATTATTCCCAATCTTTCAAGATAGTACTTATTTAAATAGCCAGGAACAATATATAGAGCGTTCAATTTCTCATAACATCTAAAGTGACCGAGTCTTAGCTCCCAGATCGTGGAGGATGATATCGTTTGATGTGAAAATAGTTTCAGAACGAAGAATATTATATTTATTAAAAATATATGCTGGCAATCGACTTACATTATTTAAAATATAATAGCCCAAGTCGGCTATTAGATTTTTGTTTTCATTCGAAAAAGAGTTTGGTCCAGCCACCAAAGGACAGTATTTTACGCGGCGAACAGCCTGTTTTATGAATATAACTTGTTTTTTTTTCAATCAGTGAAGTAAATACGCGGTTGTGTTCCTAATATCCGAATTGGTTTCGAAAATATAAAGATGTTGGGAACTGATTTGCTTTATTAGAATAATAGTATATTATGATATAAGTGTATAAGAGGGCCTTTAAAGCACGCGCGACATATTTCAAAACACGACGCGCAGCGGAGTGTTTTGTAAGTCGCAAGGGCTTTAAAGGC
>JAEQML010063549.1:0-23020 GCA_016904865.1 Pissodes strobi
GGGCTGATATGGCCATGTGAACTTGTATTTGAATAAGGAAATTTTCCACGTTTTTAAACAGGCTGCCACTGACAAGTATACAAGTTCTTGTTCTAAAACTGCTTAAAAAAAGATGGCATACCCATTGCGTATGCCCAAGTACTGTTTACATTGCAAAAATTTTGTACAGCTATGGAATAACATTCTGTGATTTTAGTCAGTATGCCATTCTATTTTCATACAGTTAATGGTATCGTATGATGTACATTATATTGGCATATCGTTTGAGAGGGTAGAAATTATAGGCATACGCAAAAAACATTGCAAAATAGAAAAAACAAATTCCGTGTTTTTAAGCAGTATGCCGTTTTGATTTTATTATAATGATGGTATATGTAGATGGAATAGCAAATGGCATACCGATCGATAAGGTCCAAGTTTGTCGAAAATATTTTTAAAAAAATGCAAATACGTATAGAAAAAACCGGTGTAAGAAAAACGTAACATTTTTTATGTTTTTAAGCAGTATGCCTTTCTGTTATTCTTATAATCATGGTATATGTAGGTGGAATAACAAATGACACACCGATTGATGAGGTCTAAAGTTTATAAACATAGAGAATAAAAAAATAATTTATGAAAATATAGTTAATTGGAAATCAATCATATAAATCATAATTATGGAGTAATTTTTTTTCCATCACTCCACAATACACTCTAAAAAATTATGAGTTAAATTTAACTCAAAATGAACACAATACTTTGTCAAAACGGGTCCACAAAGAATTGTGTAAAATTTCTACACAAAATGTTTGAGTATCTCTTACTCATAAAAGTGTGGGAACTTTTACTCAATATTTACACAATCTAGTGAAGTTTAAAATCAATATTTCGTTAAAATCAAATATCTTTTGAGTTATTTTTCTTCACCAGCCCACTCAATGATGAGTTAATTTTACTCTATTGTTAGTAACTTACTACTAAAAATTAGGTTTAATGAACTAAATATTAGTTAAAAAATATTCATAAGTAACTAATTTTTGAGTAATAACCTACTAAAAAATGTGTTTTTTTTTATTTGGTTTCGAGTTAGCTTTAATGTAATTTTGCTTCCATGAAACTAGAAATAATGTAGAAATTAGCTCCAAACACGATTTATTACGATTAAATACAAGCTTCTCTTCCAAGATATCAAATCACACTCTGCTTTTTCCAACAAACGTAACGTGAACAAATTCTTAGTCTTATAATATTCACAGTCGAGGTGCTGACATTGTTGTTCTAAGCAGCGTCGCATCGGGAGAACCAGTGGCGGGGAATCACATGAGCTAACACGGCCTTCCTGACAATGGGGCGTCCTCGCACCTTCCTTCTTACGAAGATTGATACTGTGAAAATAAAAGAAAAGCAAAACAACAGACAGAATAAACAGATTGTCGTAAAAAAATCACGTAAATCTACACAGGGTACAGCTTGATTTTAAATGTTATTTTTTGGCCATTTCATTGAGGTTAGTTAGGAACCCCACAGCCTATATGCTTTCAAGTAATTTTTGCTTACACACTAATTTGGGCACCATATTGTCGAAAATTTGGGGACCTTTGCCTGATCTTAATCAGGGACGTTAAGTAGGTACCTAGCCCAAAAATTTTAAATTTGGGGACCTTTGCCTGACTTTAATCAGGGACCTTATTTACTTAGCCCAAACTTGCAAATTTGGGAACCTTTTAATATAGCCTGATATAGCAGATAAATTCAAAGATAGGCTGGTGTACCAGAGACCTAAAAAATAAGGTAAAAAAACAAAATCAATTTATGCCTGCGAAGCAGAGACCTTTAAGCACAGTCTGTCATAACAGGGACCTTCAAACATTAGTCTGGTGTACCAGGGACCTCGAATTTAAGGTGAATTCGTACCTAACAGCTGTTACGTGTACCATTGCATTTTGATGGGTTCTGGATTAATAACGCATAATTGTAAAAAGTACTTAATACAGCGATTTCAGATTCATGGCCCTCTGAGATGGAAAATAATAAATGAATGGATTAATATACTGTTTTGCATCTCAACTCACTTTTTCGTAAGCTATACTCATAATTTAGTTAAATTAAATCATATTTGAGTTATTTAAGTGTAAGTAGAGAGATACGTATTAAATAAGATGTGCCTATATATGTTACGGCACGTATATAGATGGTGGGATACCTATAATCATGACTGATTACTTAGATTACGTATTAGGTATATACTTATTTTTACGGTTAGCAAAATATTCAAAGTAAAATCTCTATTACGTATAACAGCATGCGAATAAACTATAAAGTGGTTCCAAATGAATGACAAATCAGCGCGTACTGATATACTATAGAGCCTATACAGCAATGTTAAAAAGCAAAATGGTGTCCTAACTAACAAACATATATATAAAGTAGGTAGGTAGTATTTTACTTACCGGTCTCTGTTATGAACTTATAATCCAATTCATTTTTAATGCAGCTACACCACGCTTTTTCAGTTTAAACTGTAGTTTAAATATAATTTTCCAGCATCAGTCATAACTAGCACGACTCGTAATTTTCGGCCGCCTCGCTAGGATCAACCCAACAACCGATGGCAGGGCAGAGTCCGGCAGAGCACGTGTATCGTTCGTGCACAATAATAATTATTTGCCACAATACTAGAAATTTGATCGCGTTTCGATTCCTACGTCTGCACCTGCCAGTGTGTCTTAACTTAACTAGAAATACGCATAGAATATCTACAATTGGAAGGGAAGGGATTGAATCACACAAAATTTAGTTTAAAAACCACCTAATTACCTTTTTATGAGCGTATATTACACAAATATAGGTATTTTTTGGCAACTAACACAATAATATGTTAAATTCACTAATTTTTTATTCATTTTAATGGGCTCACTCAAAATTTCACTAAAAATGCAAGTAACTCAATAATTTTCTTAGTTTTACTCAAGGCAATTTTTTACAGTGTATCTATTTCGAAGTTTGGTTCTTTGTCGCTATCATTCTCCTCTTCTTGTGTGTCACTATCCACGTCGATGTCGATTTTATCGTCTTCCTCATCATTGAGGCCATCATCATCGTCTTCATTATCATCATCCATTTCATGATCTGTAAATAATCATAGGTGTTTCACATTTTAATGAGGACCTTATATAATCTGGTTAAATGATGTATGACGGTTGTCATTTCTTTTTGTATTACCTTCTGTAGCGTTCGGTTCAATGAAGACTTCATGAACGAATTGCGGAACCTCGTCGCCTTCAAATCAACGGAGGGTTTGAAGGTATTATTCGACTCTATCATCCAGCCAAATTCCATCGGATTTAAGGTGCTTGGATTGGACAAGTACGCACTGTTCCACAGATTACTAGTATAATTATGTCGTACGTAATATGTGTTGTTGGAGTTTTCTATTGCATGGTGGTAGATCATTAATAGAGAAATAGCTTTGTTTTGTGGCAAAATTTCTACATGACAGGAAAAATAATAAAGAAACTTTTCATCAAAATACATATAACTTACATATTTTAATCACTCAACTTCAGTTGTTGGAATAGCATTTAGTAGTAGCCTCATTTTAAGCTTATATGATCGATCAAAACAATCTTCATCAGCAAAATGTTGTGAACATAAAAGAGTACTGCTTTTTGGAAATCCATTATGTTTTTCTATTTTGATTTTTAGGAGAGTTGAAGCAAAGATAGACTACCTTAGTCATATGAAATTGAAATGATAGTGATTTTTACACTTTTTCACACAATAATAACATATTTTCTTAGAAGAAAGTAAAAGAAAAGATATCTAGACATAATATTGAACAAGTTAAATGTGTATATGTACCAAATATGTAACTAAAATATCAATAATTACCAGAGAAAGAAGATAAAAATATATAAATGATTAACGCTCTATATTTATATCTTAAAAACACCTAGCAGTGATGAAAGGTGCGCATTGCTCGTTCGTGTCCATTTTATATTCAAAGCTTGTGCTTATGCTATAATAATATATAGCAGTTAAATACTCAGATACTTGATTGAGGTTCATTAGACCTATATATTTCTATTCCAAAGCTTTGAAAGTGCTATAACACCTCGGTTGGTAACCAAAGGTGGCACTCACTTACACTGGAGTTTTACACTCACTGTACTTCAGTTTATGCTTTATTCTTAGCTGCAAAGTTTCCGCGCACTTCGATAAAGTACTGTATGTAAACAGTTTTATGGCAGGATTTGATTTCTCACGCACGAAACACAGTTTCTCATGCTCCATATCTGAGAAACGTGTAAGTACGCTAAAAATGAGAGCAAACCTTTCCCTAATTGACGCATTGTCACGATACACATATAACGGTATGCTGATTTCTAGATTCTTTTTTGACCCGCCCGCGCATCTACGTCATTTGGGAGCAAATGTATCTGTTTGACGCTGTCATAGCTTATTTACTTAAGTAAATTTGTAGATTTGTGTTGTATTTTTAGACATTTAGTGTTATTGTGTATGCACTAGGATTATTTAAAATAAAACTTTATAGTGTGAAAACAATAGGGCGTGATATGAAATATTTTCGGTTTCCAATTCCATGAAGACTTAGTAAAGCAGTGGCTGCGTGCTTGTCGAGAGAAGATAGAATGAACTCATTAAAATAAAAGAGGAAGCATAACATCAATAAATTAATGAAGAACTTTTAAGCGTTATGGAGAACTTTGAAATCAGAGAAAAACTAAGTTTTGAAGCTTTATGTTATGTAGCTGGATATGTGGCGTATAAATTTAAAGATAAATCAAATATAACGATTTGGGAGCTAGCTCAGAAAATGAAAACAGAATTTGATAAAATGCATGGCTGTTGTTTAAGCAAAGAGATTTTCTTTTCTGAAATTAGCTGAAAAACAAAAGGCTGCGCTTACCTGACCTGTCGGTGCCATTTGAGGTTATTAAGTGTTTGTGCAGAACGATAATTTATATTAGATTAAGAGACCTAAACAGAAAAATCAGCTTTAATAACTGCCAAGGAAAATTGGATATAAAAATGTTAAAATTCTCAAATTACAAGAAATAATTTGTTAGTTATGAATGTATAGCTAGTATTGTCACTCCCGTAAATACACCACTGCGCACTGCTTGGTATTTTATTTAAAGTGGTATTGCCCAGAAAAATCCATGATAAATTAATTAAATTATATACGGTATACCTAGGGTCAGTAAGTTTCCCAATGTATGAAAATAACTATAATATGTAGGTACCTAATGTAAAATGTAAAATTAAAAATGTAGAAGTATGTATTTATGTTCTTTTATTTCTCTCGGTGTAATTAAAAAAATAAACAAATCAAATTTTGAAAATGTACAATATTAAATACTAATTTAATATAGGTACACCGTTGATGCTATTCCTAAAATGACTTAGTTCAATATTGAAATAATATATAAATAATCATTTATACGTTTAAATTATTTTGTAGGGTAAAAGTATGTATATTATATCAATTATAATAAGTAATATAATTATGGAATGAAAGTGCTTTTATTCTTTAGTTAACACTCGTATAATTAGGAACGTACCTATTATACAAAATGTCCTTTAAAATCCCCCAAAACTGCGAATATAGTATTTTAGTAGTAACATATGTTCTATACACGCTTACATATCAGAATCGAAATCGTCGCTCCCAGGTGACGTCATACGTTTCTAGATGGGAAGTTCTGCCTGCGCGAGATCATACGGTTATATGTGTATCGTGCGCATTGTTCAAATCGCGGTGCTGTCAATGGCAACACAGCCTACTGCCTCCTACTCGACGAGCTCTGATAGTGCATCATACCATGTTCTTGCGGTGTGGGCGATTCTGTTCGATTCCCGTCAGTAACAAAACTTTTACTTTACATTTTTTAATATGATAAACCCTCACAACTTGTATGCCGGTTTTATTTTAACAAAGTAAATTACTAACTCTAATTATAAACCATCAAGAGGCATACTGATTAAAAACACGGAATTTTTTTTCCTAATTTTTTTTTAAATTTTTTATATGAAAAACTCGCCCAACTTGTATGCCGTTTCGTATTTCACCTAAATATACCATGATTATAATAAAAACAAAAAGGCATACTGCTTAAAAACACGGATTTTCTTTTCCTATTTTGCAACTTCATTTTATTTTTTTAATATGACGAACACGCACAACTCGTATGCCATATTACATATCAACATTTTAGGATACAAACTTAATATTACAACAAATTTTGCACTGAATAAAATCACAGAATGTTATTCCATAGCTGTACAAAATTTTTGCAATGTAAACAGTACTTGGGCATACGCAATCGGTATGCCATCTTTCCATAAGCAGTTTTATAACAAGAACTTGTATACTTATCAGTGGCAGCCTGTTTAAAAACGCCGAAAATATCCATATTTAAATACAAGTTCACGTGGCCATACCAGCCCTTCGGACCCACCTAAACGGTATGCCAATGGGTTTCCGGGGAATTTATATTTTGAATTTTATTACAAAGCACATGGCAGTCCGATTAAAATCGTACCAAAACACATAGTTTTCGAACCAATGAAGAATCATTTTTTAATATGAAGAACCCAGGACGACTCTTTGATTCATGCATTATTATCGTGAAGATATACGGATCATATTGTCCTCTGAAAGGCATACTGAGTAAAATCGTGTCCCAAAATCTGTCACTATCCCCCGGTCTAATAGTTTAAGTGGGCTGCCGCCAAAATAAGTCACCGATGACGTAGTCGACAATCGACAAGGCCCGCCCACATCGCAATGTCATATCTTCTGTTTTCTTTGTATCATGCAAACTAACCTGCTCTGCTGTCGGTTTTTCAACGGCAGATCAAAGAAAGAGCGAGGCGCAGTGTGGACGGGTACTACACCTCCAACAACTGTAGCAATCGCGCGAGAAATCATGGAGGCGCGTCTCTCTGCATGGCTCGCAGTAGGCGCGCGAGACAACCGCGCTTGTCGCGTACGCGTAGCAAGCGCGCGGGCGGCGCGTAGCGTGCGTGTCGCGCACGCGTCTCGTCTGGTCTGTACGCACCTTTAGCGGGTAAGGAATGGTACCTATCATTCTTAAAACGGCACCCTTATATATCCCAAAGGAAATAACAAAAAATTAATCCTGCCCAAGCTCAAAAGCTTAATCATTTTATTGTCAGGGGTTATTTTAATAAGTTAGAAAGCCCCGGAAAAATTTATAATATGGATGGGAAGGACTGCAGGCTCACGTTGCATGACCAACAGTGCGTTTTATCTAAAAAAGGAAGTAAAAGGGTACATTTAGTCGCAATTGAACATGCTGTGAACTTAACTGTTGTTGCATGTGCTAACGCGCTTGGACACGTCATACCGCCAATGATTTTGTTCAAAGGGCAGCGGCTGAAGTCTACCTATTGTGATGGACGACCAGCAGGTTCGGTTTAAATGACACCAAAAGGCAGCATGACTACCGATACCTTTTTTAAATGGTTGGAACATTTTGCCAAGTTTATGTCTGCACCTCCAACAATTTTAATTTTTGTTGGTGCTACCTAGATGCGTCCTCTGCCGATAAGGCTGAATCTTTAGGTATTGCGCTTCTGTTTACCAAGCAATACGACTCACGAGTTGCAGCCAATGGAAAAATCAGTCTTCCGTTCCTTTGAGTCTCATTGGGATCAACAGCTTCTGGATTATTGGGATCAACATCCTGATACGTTAAATTGTTCAAAAACCATTTGACCATGTTTTCAAATCTAGCGATCTAATTCGTATTATATTAATATTCCATGCCACTGCGTATCTATCGCATTCCAAGAATGCCACTTAAAAACTCTGGGCGAACTCTTAGCGCCATCTCTTGTTACAACGTGTATCCACTGCATCAGATAATCTAGATAGCTAAAAGCAGAACGGCCTCGAAACGTATCCGACCAATCACAGGATAGCCACCTCACCCAACGTAAAATTCCTATCTATAATTTTAGGGCTCCCTAAAATTCCGATCTATAATAATCGAATTTTATAAAATCTAGACAGCAGATTTCGACCAGGTGTATGTTAAAATCCATAATTTTAATTTAAACAACCGGTGATGTTAAGTTTTTGTACAACTTCTCTATATTTACGTTATTTGCCCTTTACGGTAGTTATATGTCAGTAGTGAGGGTAAGTTCACGCACCAAAGGACGAGGAAGGCAACGCCTCTTTCCGCTCTAGAATTCACTTTTTGCCAGACTCAAGTGGCAAGTATGTCGCGATAGTATTCGCTCCCGTGGCACGGGAGGCCATGGGAGGCTTGTTTCCTGGCCCTTGTGCAAGCAAGTCGCCATAGTGGCACTCGGCCATGGAGCACTTCTAGCCATACCCTCAAACAAGTAAGTCGCGATAGTATTCGCTCCCCGTGGCACTCGGCCATAGAGGTTTTTCCCTGATTCTCTCACAAGTAAGACACTATAGTAAGCGTTCCCTGTGGCACTCGGCCATGTAAGTAAACTCACTCGTTTACAGTCACTCTCTCAAAAGCCGAAAATTAAACGGCATTCTTGGCACTCGGCCAATATTATCTCTGCTTTAGTGTAATATAAAGCTTCCTATTTCCAGTTCTTGTGGTTTGAGCCGAAAAGTAAACGGCGTTCTTAGTACTCGGCCAATATTCTCTCTGCTTTATTATAATATAAAGTTTCCCATAAGTGCTATTTCCATTACACGGAGTTTAGCCTAACTACGCGACCTGCGTAGCGTGTTTTAGAATTCATTTTTGCGTGTATCAAAATCGCATTTCCACAAAAGCATCCCTGTCATGCTAACTATCCCACTATTGCAAGAAGTTGAAGTACATTCTATATAGAAGCTAAGGAGTGACTTAGTAGGTAAGTGTTTTAAGTGACTTTCCCTGTGCTGGAAGATAAACTGCTGAACGATTGAACGTTGCTCGTCAATTGGTGAATACATTGTATATGGTAGTTTCTTGTGGACATTAAGGTAATATTTGTCCTTTTATTATTGCTTGAATATTACTGTATTTCATCTCAGCGTTATCTCAGTTAATCGAGCTCACACTGAGTGCTTCTGTAGGAACATTAAAAAACATTTAACTGTGTTTAGCAGCAAGGTTGTATTTATAACCGTATATTTTGTTAGGATTATATTTTTTATACACTTCTTTATAACGCCCGGTCCTACGTGAGCGATTTGCAGCGAACGCGAACGCGAATCAGTGGCGATGCCGTGCGACTATATTAACTTTTCGTACGGCATCGCCAGAGCTTCGCGTTCGCGTCGACTGTAAATCGCTCATCTAGAACTTGGCGTTAGTTGCTTTTCACGCGTTGGGTTAGTTTGGGTTAGTTTTGGTTAGTTTTTGTTGGTTGCGCCAGGCATGAAGTGTCCAAATATTTGAGGACGGAACGTAACGGGGGTATTATGTCTAACATTTATATTACAGTCGGTATCATTTCGTAATACCTCGTTTGCGCGCAACTGTCATATTTCCAATCGGGACAATAAATCCCTAGCAAAAGGTGAAAGTAAACGCGCCGCGCAAATGACTCATGTCCCCGTGGAGAATTAGGTACTTTAAAAAATTGTATAATCACGAGTGAATAGTCAAAGTGGCACAGCATAATGAATCTATTTAGGCCTTGCCACAAATCCTATATGATGGCACGAAATATGACATAACATACACGTTCAATAAACAAAATATAATATTCCTTTCCTATAATACTTCTTTTGAAACTATTAACATTTCTACTGCTTGATTCCGGGTACAGAATCAGCTTTGCTTGTACTTATTTGATTTTTAATTGCTTTATGAATAATAATAATAACAATAATAATAATAAAAACGTTTATTATTTACTAGAAAAAATATAAAAGCATAAGCAATACAGTTAAAATTTACATGTATGAGTCTAGCAAATAAAGGCCTACATTTCAGACTTCTGCATCAGGGCAGATTCTGTTCTACCAATGCGGCCTCAAGTCTTAATGTAACTAGATAAAAATGCGCAAAAGAGAAAGTGTATTTTTGTTCTATATCTACCTAATATGAAGATACAAGCAAGAAGGAAAGGAAACAGAAAGAGAAGAGAAAAGGATATATTTAGAAGTAGCTTTGCTGACTTTTCTTTAAAGATTTACTGAGATTCGATAGATTGTCTTTGAATTTTCCCTTTAAAACTCTGACATGTGAGGGTGGACCGTACTGTATGAAGTGGCAGTGAATTTATACTTGATGCAATATTATCAGTATAACTTCTCTTGAAATATTCCGTCTTGTGTCTCGGAATAGTTAAAGTATTTCTCCGTAGGCTTAAATGGTGTACATCTTTACGAAATGCAATTTTATTATACAAATATAGAGGGCGCGGGCGTTTAAATTTGAGTATTTTATAATATAAACATGAGGCATGTAATTTTCGTCTATTAAACATATTCAGCCATAAAATTTCTTTAAGTCTATAGGATACTCTATTCCTTCTCCGGATACCAAATACAAATCGACAGTTTTGAATTTATTGTTGTCTCTTCTTAAGTCACGACTATCTAAACATGGCCCATAAACCGTGTCACAATAATTAAAATGTGACATAATTAGAGAATCGCACAATTCCTTTTGACTATTGGCTCCAGTTGAACATGGAGTTCCACAGGGTTCTGTACTCGGCCCTATTGTGTTCCTATTGCACATCATTAACTTGACTTCTCTGAACATTAGAGGACATTTTACAGTATTTGCTGACGATACAACAATCTTATGGTCGGATTGTGATCAGCAATCACTGATGAGAAGAGTGTCTGAAGACTTAAAGAATGTTAAACAATGGTGCGACGCTTCCCTCCTATCCTTAAATATTAAGACTAAATTATTGAGCTTCAAATTCACTTGTACCGACCAAATAGTAATAAACGACAAATATTTAGAAATTAGTAGCCGTAATAGGTTCCTTGGAGTGGTCATGGACGATAAATTGAAGTTCCACGAACACATTTCAATCCTGAGACAGAAAGTAGCTATAGTGGGTGTTACGCTGCTAGGGTTGTGGCAAAAGAGCTGGGTTTGGAGGCTGCCAGAAATGTTTATTATTCCCTTGTAGAGAGTCATCTAAGGTATGGAATTGCACTTTGGGGCTCCTGCGGTCATTATCTTTTTAACTCTGTTTTTGTCCTGCAGAAAAATGCTATTAGGTATGGTGGTCGCATAGGCCCAAGAGAAACATGTAGGCCTTTATTCAGGGACCTGAAGATATTGACATTGTGCTGTCTATTTATAGTGGAAACTTGCTACCTAATGTATAAAAAATTTAAAATGTATCTGGCCAACTTTGGCTCTGAAAGACACCATAATACCCGACAAAATAGTAATATCCCAATGTCCATTCCTAGAAGCGAATTAACCAGGAACTTCCTAATTTATTTAAGCATTATAATATTTAACCATCTATCAGATCATATAAAAACTGCAGGAACTCATATAAGTTTTAAGGGATCAATGGGATCACTCCTAAAAAGTAGGGCATTTTATAGCTTGGAAGAGTATTTTGCAGATTGCTGAGAGTAAACTCTGTCGCTTTTTTTCTGTTTTATTTTCTTTATTATATACAGTTTAGGTGTCCGTTTAATTGATTAATTTGTGCATGTAAATTGCTTGTTTCAAACAAAAGTTCCTTTTTTTAATTCTTTTTGTGCTTTTCCTAGTTTTAACTTTTTGTTTTTACCTTCTTATTTTTAACTTTTATTTGTAACATTTTATTTTTTACATTAGTTACATACTCATCTAATTTAATGAGCTTTGTCTACAAATACTCTGTATTTATGATAATAAAGCATGTCTGAATCTGAATCTTTTTGATATTTCGATCATGAGGAGACATTGATTTTAAAGCGGAATATGCCTTTCCAAGTACACGAGAAACATAATGTTTAAAGCGAAGCTGTGAATCTAAAAGAAACTCTACGCATTTTGCATTTTCAACTATTGAGACGATGACCCTCAATGCTTACGTCAACAAATTGCTTAATGTGGTCCAAAACAGCTTTGCTACGAAAAAGAAGAACAACCGATTTAGCCGGGTTAAGTTTTAACATATGGTCTGAAGACCTCTCTAACAATACATTCAACTCAGAATTAATTTTAATATTTGAGTCTATGTAATCTCAGGGTGCAAACGAGTAGTATAACCGAGTGTCATCAGCGTATAAGTGGTAGTTGCTACCTTGAGGCACCCTTGTGTCAACGTCTGATATAGCATCACCAATCTTTACGACTGTTTCCCCTGTTTCCGTTAGGTTTTTCAGCTTCGTTAGGGTCCCTAAACTAACACTTGTGCTGTTTAGACCCTGGAGCCAGAGCAAGTGGCTCTATTTTAAGAATAATTGTAAGTGAATGTGGATTAATAGGCAAACAATTGTAAGGTAAACATGAATCCTCCACAACAATATAGAACATATCTACAATCTTTACACGCTGCGACTGATCAGTTAGGAAAGATTTTATTATCTTTGACCCATTATTTGAAAACCCGATGTGATGCAACGTGGCGATTAATACAGTATGGTTCAAGAAATCAAAAGCTTTCGTAAAGTCTAAAAAAATTAGAGCGGTAATCTTATTATTATAAGCTTGAACAATGTCATTCGTCACATCAGTCATTGCCGTCGCACAGCTATACGGTGCGCATTTATACAGTCCGTAAATGTATACGGCACCTAGCACTATCCCATTGGTTGGATTTAAAATTTCAACCAATCAAACTTCGAATGCCATATGCGTGTACGGAATGCAAATCGGTGCCATATGCACTTACGGAATGTAATAACAGTTTATTGAGCAGCATGTCTTTCCGATTCAGTAGATCATATTTAGCAAGCCTGGTAGCGGCAGTAGTTAGATGCTGTGCTTCTGAGCATTTTAAGATCTTTTACGCAAATAGAGCACTATGTAAAAATCGACCTATCCTATTGGTCGATTCACATGGACCTCCGCTCGCTTCGCTCGCTACGGGGGCTCAAGAAAAGGAAACTAACCAAGTGCTAACCCAAACTAACCCAAGACATACCCAAAATCAAGAAAAAAACTGTTTAGAAACATAATCTTAAAAAATATATAAAAAAAAGCAACAGGGTTTAAACCCGGGCCGCCCAGGTGAGACCCAGCCATATAAACCTCTCGGCCACGAGAACTCTTGCCCCAAATTGATTGCATCACGAAAACATATTGTAATACGAGATGGATCGACCAATAGGAGATGTCGATTTTTACATAGTGCTCTATTTGTGTAAAGGATCTTAAAATGCTGCTTCTGATACGATGCTTCAGTTTGCCTCCGAGTTCAATTCCCGCCAGTGGCAAACGTTTTTTTAATTTTTTTTTAAGGTAATGTTTGTTTCTTTTTTTAAATTTGGGGTAGTTTGGGTTAGTTTGGGTTAGTTTTGGTTAGTTTGGGTTAGTTTGGGTTAGTTTGGGTTAGTTTGGGTTAGTTTTGGTTAGTTTTGTTTGATTGCACCCCGGAGCGAGCGAAGCGAGCGAAGGGCCATGCGTGAAGTTAACAGTACTAACTACAAACGCATGTTTGAAGACGCTTGTCTTTAAAAGACACCTCTTATCCTTTCCGAACTTCTACCATACTCTTTGAAGCCTTCGGAATATATTTATACTGCAAAAGTATTTATTACATTCCGTAACTGAATATGGCACCGAATTACATTCCTTACACGATTATGGCACCCGCGCGTTGATTGGATAGAAGTTCAAATTTTTAACCATCCCGGTTTGACCAATAACAACACCGAGGTGCCATATACATTTACGGAATGTATAAATGTATACGGTGCTATACCCTGAGCGAAACCTAGATTGTTTTAGGCTAATATACTATAGGTGTTAATATGTGTACGTGTTTGTGCTTCTAGTACCCTTTCCAATATTTTAGACCGAGTAGGAAGTATACTTATTGATCTAAAGTCACTAAGTTCTGTGGGCTCATTAACTTTTGGAAGCGGTATAACTACCGCTTCTTTCCAACTTTAAGGAAAGTATCCCTGTAAAATGCATTAATTAATTATATATATTCTATAATATAAGGGCAGCATAAGAAAAGTAACGTTATATTAATGCGGTCTGAACCAACAGCTGTACCTACTCTTAATTACCTTTATCACTTGAAATGTATCGTTGTTTGTTAAAATATTAAACGATAACAACGAATCTATATTATTTTTAATACAATTAGAATACAAATTTATGAGCTCTTTGTTTGGGGAAATATCTGATTTAGTTGAAATTATAAAAAATTAATTAAATTTATTTACATCCATAAACATCTCAGGGATTTCTCTGATGTTTGATGGTCTTAACCTATTTAGTTTCCGCCATTTTTCCTTGACATAGCTGGTAGAGAATTTCAAATTCAAATTCAAAAATCGTTTATTGTCGATATTAGAATGTTTGCATTAGACACGACACTAAAAATATATATCAAAATCAGGCACAGTAAAATTGTGAGAGATAAAATTACTAATAGAAAAATCAAATCACATTGCAAACACACTATCATATATCAGTTACATAAATAACAACAGCAATAAACACATGCATCTACATTACATAAGCAGCAGACTCAAACTGTAGAAGACATTATTTATATGCATCCCTTTAACTTTTCTTTTAATTAGATGAATGCTATCCATTTTTAGTTCCACAGGAAGCAGGTTGTGTAGTTTTATTCCCTGATAGAATGGACTATTCAGATATTCACTGCTATGTGGAAAATCTGGTCTGAGTAAATCTTTCCGGATATTACATTACTGGTTAGTAGAAGTAGACGAATAATATTTTCTATACTTATGATTGTCCAATAGAATTTTGTAAATATAACGCCCCGGCAAGCTCATAATTTTGCTATTCCCAAATCAATTTCTGCATGATGCCCGCGGGGCAAGCTCGGGGGCAAGCCTGTGGATTATCCGGATACATCTTTTTTGAACGCTAAATGCTTAAGCTGGTCAAGGCAGAACTGAACAGCATAGGTCATTTTGGAATGGAAGTAGCCATAATACACACACTTTAGAACTTTATGGAAATTATCTCTCTCAAACATCTAATAGTGTAACATATAGAATTTAATGATAGGTTAAGGTTTTTGAAATGAGTGCTGAAGGTCAATTTAGAGTCTACAATGAGACCCAATCTTTTAGTTTAACAAATTGTATCTAAAGGATATTGAAAAGGCATAGTACTCACAGAAACATATTTACTTTCAAACAGGACAATGTTGGATATACCCACGTTCAATATTAACCTACTTGCCTCAAACCACTTCTTCATTTCGTTCACAGCACTCTCTATCTTAATACTAAGTCCATGCGCAGTCCTATCACTTAGTATACACGTAGTATCATCAGTATACATGATCATTTTTCTTGAATCATATTTTGGCAAGTCATTCATAAATATTAGAAAAAGCAGAGGCCCAAGAACTGACTCCTGAGGTACCTCAGACGCAACAGTACGAAGTGAAGAATCCGATGTATCTTTCCCATCAGAAATCCTGACATACCGCTTCCGTCCCGAAAGATAGGACCTGAACAGGTTCAGTACCACACCACATCCTTCCAAATTAGCCGGAAGTATGTTATGGTCAACCATATCAAAAGCCTTGGATAGGTCACATACAACTGCGGCACATTTTTCGCCCCCATTTCTACTTGCATATACCTCTCTTAACATGTCATGTATTGCACTTTCAGTTGAACGATCTCTAGTAAAACCATGCTGAGACGTAGTTAGCAAATTGTTAGTCGTTAGGAAGTTGAGCAATCTGCAATAAATAGCTCTCACAATTATTTTGTTTATAATTGATGATACCGAGATGGGACGATAATCAAAAACACTGAGTTGGGATCCCTTTTTGACAGAAATTATCTTAATTATTTTAAATATTTGCGAGTATGTCCCAAGAATTGATGAGATCCGAAATCTATGGCGCCAACAATTCCACATAAAACCTCATGAAGTTAGCCGGAATTTCAACAAAACCCACTGACGAGGTGTTCTTCAAGGAGCGAACAATTTGCACAATTTCCATGGGAGTTGTGGGGATAAGAAATAGAGTGTGATAATAAACATTAACTACCGGCTGCGGAACAACCGGGATCTCAGCATTTAAGGCAACGTTCGTGAAATAATCTACAAATAATTCAGCTATTTCGTTCTTATTATAGATTTCTCTGTCATTATCACATATACCATTCACAGTTCACTGACCTACTAAAATTTCTAGAATCGCGCCTAACAACGGCCCACACAGACCTAGAAATATTTGATGACTCCTGAATCTCCCTCCGATACTTATTCTTTCAGCCAATGCAATTACACTCCTTAGAATTGAACAGTATTTTTTATAGAAGGACTTTAGTACCAAGTCAGGATTGGATTTGAGAAATCTGAACAACTCTTTTTTGTGTTTGAATGATGTTTTGATTTTGATATCCATAGTCAACCAGCTTTGGCGCTTCCTATGATTAAGTGATTTAGGGGGGAAATATTTATCTATGACCACCTTAAGTCTTTCACAAACAAGTTTAATTTCTCTTGCAAAGTAGCAAAACATGGGAAATCCCAACGCATTTGCAAGACGTTATTAGATTGTTTTTTTTCGGACTGACCATTTTTAGCTTAAGGGATATGGCACTATGATCAGATAGCCCTACATCAAGAACTCCTACCTCATAATATTTCCCATCTATATCTGTATAGCTACATTAACCATGACAGTGGAAGAATGATCAGTTATTCTAGTAGGCGCGAACATAGTAACCACACAATTAAAACTATTAAGCAGGGCAAGAAAATCATTTTTATCCTGTGTATCCAAAGAGATATCAATATTAAAATCTCCACAGATTATAACAGGCCTACGATTGGCCGCTAAATAATTGAGCAATGACTCAAACCTCTCAAAAACAATATAACATCAGAGGATGGAGCTCTACCATTGTTACACCGATAAAATTATTAATACCAAAATCATCGTAAGGTCGGAGCCATGTCTCAGCAAAACACAAAACATGAAAATTACAATCATGGAACAGTGCTTCCAAGTCATACTTCTTATTTTTAATTGACTGAATGTTAATAGAAAAGATACCTGGAATATTGTTAGATCTGTTGATTACCTCATTTGGCTTATTTGAGGTTATAGAGATAAAATAATATTGAAAATCTGCTTCAGAACCAGCACCAGGAGCCGAATTGGCGCCATCACAAACAAAGACACAGTCAACATCCAGCACTCTATTTAAAGCCTCATTGGGGTCATTATTGTTATCATCATTATATCATTAATAATATTATTATCATTATTAGTGTCAGCCACACCTTTGGGGCTTCCACAGACTCTTTCTTGGAGCTATTTCGCAACGCATCATGCAAGGATATATCAGTTTGTTTAATTAGCTGTTTACATTTTGGATATAACCTATCATTACCTCATACTCATTTGTAACCCATTAACAAAAACAGAATTACTGTTCACTATAAAAAATCTTAAAAATAAGAAATCCAGTTCTGTAGATGAAATATACCCAGCATTGTTTAAAAAAATTGCAAATAATTTGGTTGACCAACTATTGTTATTAATAAACCTATCACTCCAAAATGGGCAGTTTCCGGATATCTTAAAAACTGCAATCGTGACTCCTGTTTTTAAAAAGGCGATCAACATAACATTGAAAATTTCCGACCGATATCTGTCGTGAGTGTATTCTCCAAAATCCTCGAGAAGGTCATTTATAATAAAATAATGAGTTTTTTCAATAAATATAACCTCCTTTCAAATGGTTTTCGAGTTGGCCACTCCACAGAAGCTGCATTTATTAATTTTTATGGATATGTTTATAAAGAGGTAGACCAGGGTAAGTATGTAGTAACAATATTTTTTGACCTCTCAAAAGCCTTTGATTTGGTAAATAAAAACATCCTAATCGATAAGCTTGAATGCTTGGGAATTCGAGATGCACCTAAGGACCTCATTGATTCTTTCATGGCAAATAGGCTTCTCCAAGTTAAGTGTAATGGTGGTACATCCGACAAACATGAATTAAATTTGGGTATTCCTGAGGGTTCCATTCTTGGACCTCTGCTTTTCCTTGTCTACGTCAATGACTTGCCTGATTATATGGGGGACGACGTAGTCATACTATATGCGGATGATACATCCATCACTCTAGCGGCCGATGCTCCAGAGGAACTAAATTCCAAACTAAAAATTGCATTGGACAAAATGGCTAGCTGGTGTGAGAGAAATAGGTTAGTACTAAACGAGGAAAAGACTGTTTATGTAAATTTTAATTTAGCAAGCCTCTCATAAATGGTATCGAAAATTTGTCGTCGAATGTAAAATTCCTGGGAACATTCTTAAACAAAAGTTTTTCATGGGAGACGCATGTGGGTTATTTGTCACAGAAATTAAATAGGGCCTATTACGCAATTTTTCAATTAAAAAGTAGTTTAGACACTGATGCCTTATTAAACTATTATTATGCCTTAGCATACTCCCACATATCCCAAAGTATTATGCTTTGGGGTAAAAGTAGAGAGGCAAAAATAATTTTTATTGGTCAGTAAATAATACCTCGACTGATTTTCAATTTAGGTATGCGCGAGTCCTGTAAAAATATTTTTATTAGTAAGAAAATTTTAACTGCCCATGTATTTATATGATGTATAAATGTCTTGTGTATGTAAGTCAAAGTTTTACTAAGTTTAAATCCCTAACGAGTAGCCATAACTATAACACGCGTAGTGAGCATATACTTGCAGTTCCGAGGCACAAAATAGCAAATTTTGATAACTCATTGATTTATAATGCAATTACTTCGTATAATAAATGACCTATTAGTTTTAAGATATTAGATGACAAAAGATTCAAGGTAAAAATAAGACAACATTTTGTTAACAGTGCATTTTATTCTTTTAAGGAATTTATGAAACACTTTTGATATTCCTAATTACCTTTTCTACAGTGTGTCCAAAAAAGTATGCAACATATGGGAAACTTTTTTATTATTGGTTTCTCAGAAAATTTTATTCTTGATAAAAGTTGGTGCTTGCCCTAAAACAGTAAATCAGTATTTCAAACTTCCCGTACTGCTTTTAGTACGGGCGCAAATGTCATTTTTCCGAAATCGCGTCAAGAGTAAAGTACCTTAATTTATAAAGATATAGCAAGATCTTATAAGGAAAAGTTCTCCCAAATTAAAAAAGCAATCTAAATATGAAATTTGAGTTAAGTACATCAACTTTTAATTTTTCTTTTTTTTTCTCGATTTTTTCTTAAACGTTACGCCACTGGAGAATGTTTTGTTCTTTTGTTATTAGTATACTTGCCAAGTAACTTCAAAATTTATTTAAGATATAAATTAGTTACATAGTTGCATAATGTTGCAGTTTTTCCAGAGATAATAGCCAGTTTAGGTATCAGTGTGTTGCAAACACATTTAAACACTTTTGATTCAAAATTTTTCCCAGTCAAAATCATGAATAGACCCAACTCTTTTCATTTCATGTAAAACAACTAATAATTTATTAACATTTTGTATCCGATTAGTAAAATATGCCCAAGTATCCTAAAAAGCCATATAAAATGTTTGGTCTTGAAGAGTAGGCCATGCATTTGGAATAAAAACAAATAAATAGCAATAATTTTACTTCGCTCTAACATATGAAATTAATTATTATTGAGTCAGTCATTACAATTGTATTTTGTAATAATTATTGTTGACAATTATTTTGGACCAAAATTGTTTAAATGTGTTTGCAACACACTGATATCTAAACTGGCTCTTATCTTTGTAAAAACTGAAACATTATGCAACTATGTAATTAATGTCTACTTTAAATAAATTTTAAAGTTGCTTGGCAAGTATACTACTAACAAAAGAACAAATCATTCACCGATGGCGTAACGTTTGAGAAAAAAATCGAAAAAAAAGGAAAATTAAAAATTGATTTACTTAACTCAAATTTCATATTTAGATTACTTTTTTAATTTGGAAGAACTTTTCCTTATAAGATTTTGCTGTATCTTTATAAATTAAGGTACTTTAGTCTTGACGCGATTTCGGAAAAATGACATTTGCGTCCGCACTAAAAGAAGTACGTAAAATTTGAAATACTCGTTTACTGTTTTAGGGTAAGCACCAACTTTTATGAAGAATAAAATTTTCTGAGAATCCAATAATAAAGAAGTTTCCCATATGTTGCATACTTTTTTGGACACACTGTATACTTGAATTTATATTATCGTCCTCATCTTATCGTTCTTTTGTTTATTTTATATTTACATGATTCTGTATTTTCTAGTCATATTGAACATTTCTGCTGTTTATGTTAATATTGGAATATTAAATGATTAGACCATTGTATTTATTTTTACAAAATTTGGTTAAATTTTGGTAATTTATTTTATTCTATTTTTTGTAGACTAGATATGTAATAATTCAGTTGCCAATGCATAAATACTATGTATTTGTTTTTACAAATGGCCAAATAAAGAGTTTGAGTTTGAATTTTGAGTAACAATTAAATTAGACAATTCTACAAACCGAAGATTTTTTACATTATCGGAACTATTACAAATTTTATCTATACAGTTTTTCAAACGATCAGCTATTAACTATTTACTTAACACATAACTATTATCAAGAAAATAAAAAGTACCATAAGAATACCTATCCAAGTATAACACATAGGTAATTAAATAGTTTTTTATTCAAGGCATATGTAGAGTTATTTAAATTTAGTGTCTTCCTAAGGTAGGGGAGTGATGCCATTATTACGTTAGTACGTGAACAATATCTTAATCTATTGTAAATTTGTCTTAAGGATATTGGTATTTTGTTCTTAATATTTTTGAGCCACCTGCATCAAAAACAAAGTATTGCATAGTAAAAGATTCTTTGTGTTTTACGTTGTGTTTTGTAGTAGTGTTGTGTCTATAGTAAGCTTTTTTCCATTCAGATTGATGAATTTGTTAGGTTTCTTAATTGTCTCTAATAGTTCCATTTGCTAGACGATTTATTGGTTTTAAAATCTGTAAGGGCTTTTTCTCTGAAATTTGGCACCCCCTTGACATTTTCAGTAATTCAGGGTTGAAAAGGTTTCTTACGCTGAGTGAAGTATTTAATGCGGGTGTGATACTCAAACAGATTTTATATATTTTAAATTAATATGTTATCGGAACAAACTCTACGAGCTCCTAGAATAAAAACACCAAAAGACCTAGATGAGTACGCTGCTCAGTTTAATGAAATAATTCTGGATGCCTATAGAAAATCCTCAACTGAAATAGTAAAAAAGGGGTGCACTACTGATACCCTACCTAGGGACTTGCAGGATTTAATAAGGACTAATAGGAGAATAAGGAGAGAATACTCCAAGAATAAAAGCGAACTGTTAAAACAAATCCTTAATATACATTCTGAACTCCTTAAGAAAAGACTTAAGAAACAGAGAACTAAAGTATGGAATGATAAAATAATGAAACTGGACACAAAAGACCACTCAGTGTGGAGAATGGTCAAAGCCCTTAGAAGACCAAAACAAAATATGCCACCATTACATGGGATTAACGGAATGGTGTACTCTGATTTGGATAAGGCCAATGAAATTGCTTTCTCTTTAGAAAAAATATTTAATAAAAATAATATGGACTATAGCAATCCTAAACTTGACGGACAAGCTAATAAGGAATACAAGGACATTCTGGAGCAAAAGGGACCAGTGCAAATTCAGGATTATGCCACACCACAAGAGATCAAATATATTTGTACGCACCAAAAAATAAAGAAGGCTCCGGGGAACGATGGAATTAACAATAAAATGTTGAGAGTCCTTCCGAATAAAGGATTTACATTTTTAGCACAGCTGGCAAATGCTGTCATGAGACTTTGTCACTTCCCGAAAGTTTGGAAATTTTCATGTGTTTTCTCTATTAAAAAACCAGGGAAAGATCCAAAATTTGCTACAAATTACAGGCCTATTAGTCTTCTTCCGGTAATTGGGAAGATTATAGAGAAAGTGATCAAAAAGAGACTAATTAGGCAGATCGATGAATTGAAAGTTATTCCTAAACAACAATTCGGCTTTAGGGCACAACATTCGGCGGAACATCAAGCTCTAAGGGTTGCGGAATTCATCTCACAGTCATTCAACCTAGGTATGGCAGTAGGCTCAGTATTCTTAGATGTTGAAAAAGCATTTGATACGTTATGGCACCAGGGTATGGCTTATAAACTGAAGAAGCTTAACTTTCCGATAAGTTGGAGGAGATTTATCGTAAATTACCTGTATAATAGGACGTTTTGCGTAAGAGTAGGTAAAGAATTATCAGAAGTTAGGAAAATCAGGGCTGGAGTCCCGCAAGGATCGGTTTTAGGACCAATATTATATAACATATTTACTTCAGACTATGAGCCATCAATTTCAACATTTTATGGATTATATGCAGACGATACGGTGTTCTTGTATAGATCAAGAAGCGGAGCGATTGCAAGCAGAGAGCTTCAGAAGGAATTAAATAACTTTGAATTCTGGACCAACAAGAATAAAATTAAACTTAACCCAACCAAAACAAGGGCAGTATTCTTTCAAAGGAGAATGCTTTCTAGAGGGCCGAAACTCAGAATATATGGAGAAGAAATCCAATGGGATAAGGAAATTAAATATCTCGGACTAGTCTTTGATCAGAAGTTGCTATGGGTTAGTCATGTAAACTCGATAAGGACTAAAATCAAGGCCGGACTGGCACAGCTATATTCAATATTGGCACGTGGAAGTGCATTGAACACCAAATCGAAGTTAACAGTTATTAAGGTAGTACTTAGGGCTCAAATCGTTTATGGTGCGGAAATCTGGGGAACTGTAAGTAGTTCTTACTTAAAGGCGCTGCAAAGCACCGAAAACGGTTTCTTCAGGAGAGCAGTAGAGGCTCCATGGTACGTACGGAATGT
>JAEQML010063550.1:0-23015 GCA_016904865.1 Pissodes strobi
CCACAGTGCAATGATTACCACAATTATGACACACGCCATGGTGACTTGCTTTCGCTTGATGTGCATCGCCTGAGTGGGTTTGAACGGTCTCCCTACTACATGGGCAATCGTTTGTATAATGCACCATAGAAATGTCAGAGATTTGCCATATAGCAAGTTCAAGCCTACTATTAAACGTATGCTACTACACAGGGCCTTTTATGTCATTTCTGAATATTTTAATGATTCCTCATGCTTTGATTCACAGTTGTAATTTCAGTTTGTCTGTGTAGGTGTATATATATTTTTTGTTTGTGTCTATATTTGTATGTACCAAATTGAAATTGAATTTTTTGAATGCTTCTGTCATAACTTTTAATATTATTTAGGCAGGCAGTAGGTAGTTTTAGCATTCTAATATTAGTTTATATTTTATCTTGTTCTTTGACGTGTACATCCATTTTTTCTGTGTGATGGCTTAGTGCAAATAAAGAGTATCCCACTCCCCACGCTCCTGAACCATAGTCTTCGTTTATATGCGTAAGGGTCATGTTCGGTATGCTGTCGTACCGTATAGTCAATCATCGCGTCAATCGAAAAATCAATAAATATAGTGCATCTCATTCATAATTATTACAGTACCCATTGCATTACTGAATTTCTTATCTTATATTCAACTAAAATAAGGAAACACTTTTTAGATCTAAAATGAGTTCCTTGTCGAGCCGCCATAAATTCATGAATTCTAGTCTACGTCAATATGTAACTTTCCGATGTATAAAAAATGGAAAAGAGTTTGCCTTACTCCGAAAAGAGTCAAGGATATGCCACAATAGCGGGCGCCGAATCTGGAGAATGTATTGTTCGATTTTGGTGCAGAGACGTGTTTATTCTATAATACTGCTTACACATGGGGGAAATATTTGCTTAAGAAATATTCCATTTCACGCCACGAAATCCCTTGACAGCTAGTCAATTGGATGAGAATTTTAGGAAACAAAACCTCGTATTTTTAAATATTTATATTTTCTAAAAATTTTAAAATACACGTATAGAGCACCTCCAAAACAGCGTATGAATATCCAAGAAAAACAAATAATGTTTGTTACTTGTGTTTTGGTGAGTGTGAACTAATCAGACGTGGTCAGAAATTAGAGTTTCGGCACGAGTTACACAGAATATGCGGAATTTACCCTAATAGATATGTTATATATTTAGGGACAAAAGTGACTCATTTAATTCCGCGAATGATATATGAGGAATTAAGACACTTTAGTCCCACGGTATATACCTACATTATTATTTGTACTTTCGGGAATATTATTACTAAAATTAGGCAATATGTAGGTGTTGGGGAAACATGTGCATTAACTTATTGTTTTTCACCGTATAGTTTTGTGATAACTAATACTCTGTATGTTCGTAGTATGAGCCATAATTAAAACCAGACTAAATGTATTTCTCCCCCAGGTAAACAGTGATTTGAGCATTGAATGCATCCTGCTTCAGTTTACTCCTTACTCCTAACCTGAATATATTAATAATAAATAATATATCTTTGTCTCCGTCAATGTCGTGTAAACAACAATATGTCAAATAAAGAAAGAACATTTTTCACCCTATCAAATGTGTTAATGCAGTTCCCGTTTTTGTATCCACTTTTACAGCAATTAGATTTAGTTCATCAAGTGCCTTATAAGGATTCACCCGTAAAACATCGGCTTGTGTCGCCGCTCTGTTTGACGCCAAGATATTTAGTTAAAGAAAAAAGTTCATCATCAGCTTTAGCAAATCGGTTATATATTTCAAAGAAAAACACATCCCACTCCCCTCGTTCCTGCACCTTAGTCTTCGTTTATGTGCGTAAGGGTCGTGTTCAGCGTGCTGCCGTATCGTACAGTGAATTATCGCGTCAATCGAAAAATCATTAATTACAGTTGAATATTTTATTATAGACAAAACCAGAACTGCCAAACCATAAGTAATAGCCTAGTCAAAGTCAAAATCACTAAAATAACAATCTCCGAAATAAAATATATTTACTTACATATCGAAGGCAGACACACAAAGTAATGTGCGCGTTAAGAATGTGTCGAGAATACGGAAAAAACTGATCTCGGACCGCCACGCACCTATAGCAATCTTTTTATTTAAACCTAAGTAATAATTGCTTAATCTAACATCTCCTTCCTTCTGGCAATTCTCAGGTCATTTGTCTAGAATTAAATATATAGCCCAAATATTCCACCTCTTGTCGAGGCGTAAATATATTTTTCCTTGTTTATGATAAACCCTAGTAAAACCTCAAATATTCTTTATATTTCTTATCAGTAGACAAATTTTGTAAATGAATTTTAATGCTCTAGACAAACAATGATTTGTAGGTGATATTTTGCCCACTATATTTTAATTCAAAGAAATTTATTAACCTAAAAATGACGAATCACTGTCTTATGTTTCACTTTTCACGTATTTTCGCACTTCGCACTAAATAAACCTACTGCATGTGGCGGTACAATAAAATGAGCTGATGGATACGGCTTGTTCCGGGACGGGTGTTTATTTATGTTACAAATTCTGTACACGGATAGGCCATAAAATGAGACCTACCATACTATCATAGAAGGAAGGAGATGCGAAGATTAATTAAGATTGATCTTACAATCTACAAATCTTCCCTCATCTACAATCATCCATCAGACGAGAAGCCATCGACGACCACAATCCTGCTCAAGGGCCTCGTTGAATAATTCCCTTGCTAGGGCACCGTATATTTCACACTAAATATGAGTATCTCTACGAAGAATCCCAATTTCGAGAGACACATACTGAAACCTTCTGATTTCTTCAGGATCACATGAGGTCTAAATTGGCTTAGTCTAAAATGACGATACCAGAAGAATCATCACTGCGCCTGCCCAACGTGCCATGTTGTCAGCAACTCTATTTGTGACAACGAACTAGAAAGTTATGATGTCATACTACCGGATTCCCCAAAGCAGGCGATAAAAGGACTTACTTTTTGAAATGATCTGACTCGGTCAGAAGTTAGTTTTTAGATGCTCAGTGGGAATACATAACCCACGCGTTACGTCGAAGTCAAAATTACAATCAGCACACGTAAGCAATAGCATTATGCCAAACAAGACGTCAACTTGGCAACAATGTCGGACGGGAAGACCACGTGGTCCAGAAACCTATTAATTATGCCGCCAAAATTACATCCACAGAACTATATGAAACCTAGAACTATCTACTTGTCGCAGTGCAGGATCAACTGCGAGCTGAAACATTATCGAGCTTTAGTAACGGATAATCAGTAGAATACTCCATCAATATGCAAGCCTAGAGTGGCAAACATTGATACAATCGAATACAATCAGCCAATTCAAGCGTATGAGCAGCAAATCCTATAATTAAGCAACACAACTTAGAGTGGTTCTCGCGTCGATATCGATTGACGGACATGACGAAGCCTTCGTCGACCAATTATGAGTCTATGGTCAAAATCCGACAAGTGACAAGTCATACTTCCAATAAATATCATTCCCAAAATGAAACTATTCCGTAATTGCCTAAGTAAAACAATGGATTACCAAATCTAAATCAACGAGACAATTACCACAGTATGACCATCAAATGTACAAAAAGCAAGTTCCAATTTCAGTGCTAGATCTCTCTAAATAATCTCACAATATAACTACTCATGCATACATTACATTCTAAATACTCTGCTAATCTGTAACCGATCTACCAAGGCTATTGTTCTCTTTTAGACACAACCCTCCAAGAAAGACTCACATGCATTCCAGATGCCCAAGACAAGACAAAACCAGTACTCAGAAGTCTTACTTAGCCAGGTCTAAAGCAGAGGATGGCTATTCGAGGTATATTCTACAACCGAACAGCACAGCAATTAATAAAATCATTCAAATCAGTAATTAAGAATCATAATTAGCAAAGTGAGAGGGTGACCGTCAAGGTATATTATAGGACCGATTAGTGCAGCAATAAAGAAAATGATTTGACGAAGGATTCCTTTCCTCCATTTAGAAAGGGAATACAGTAAGAGAAATCCAAGATGGACAATACCAATATACAACTAAGCTTTGTAGTTTCAAGCTGGGAACGATATACCGTGTGTTTAAAGTTAACCGTTTACATGAAGGACTGTGCATTTAATCCTATACATAAACATTTGTTTTGAAATACCTAGCTTAGTGGATTGGGCACCATGTTTTCACATTACTAATGTTATTATGATTTTTATATAATTTTTGTAGTCTATTTCAATAAATAAAATGAGGTTTTCACTATCAGAACATAAATACGCTTTCCTACTAACTATCGTCTTATGTCAATTTTATTTAAATCTCCTTCGCCATTTTGTCCACAAAAATTGGTTATCTTATCGTAGCCTATTACAACTGTTTCGATAGATGAAACTGGAGCAGATATTTGGAACACTTCCGCGAGTGAACAGGAATGGAACGTAACCAATATTGAAAAATATTAGTTTTTACCAACTCTCTAGGCCACTATAAAATCTCCGCCCCCTTAACTAACTTATTTTACATTTCGTAATCGTAGAGGGCAATTTATAGTTTATAAAATAAGTATTTTTAGTTATACCGGGTGATCAAAAAATAAGTTCTAAACTTAAGTTATATTTTAAAAAATAGAACACCCTATATATCGGTACGTTTTTGAAATCTGCATAATATTTTGTACATTTTTTGAAAACAATAATTAAAGATTTAAAATTAGCGTAAAAGCATAAATAAGATAAGGGAACTTAACCAAAGCTGAATTAAGATATTTATCCTATTTTTATTGAACTTGTGATTTTCAATATCATAATATGAATTTCCTTTTATGTCAAACTTTAACTTAAATTATATATTTTTTACAATAGCCTGGTCTAAGAAGACAAAATTAATATAATGGCATCGTAACTTTGCTGCAGAAATTTGTAATTAGCAAGACATTTTCCATTTCCTTTCTATTCTAGAGTAGCGGAATTATGTTCCGAAAGTTTACATTAAAATACTATAATTAAAATGCAATATAATTAAAATAGAAATGTCGACTTTCCGCAGCAAAAAATATTGTTTTTTCGTGTTCGGGAGCATTTGGAAATTCGAATTAATGAATTTCAACTACAAAAGGCTAAACACTCTGACATTTATTTAGTAAAAAAAGTTATTATAATTTTGCTAGCTCATGCTATTGCCAATCAATTATATTACTATTACTATTCCTATTCCTTTTTTTAACTGAAACATCAGACTTTTATTTTAGTATATGTTTATGACGATCTGTAGTAGTAATACTGGGGCGCTCCCATAACACTGAAAGTTTACATTAAAATATTGTAATTAAAATGCGGTATAATTAAAATAGAAATGTTGACTTTCCGCAGCAAAAGAATTTGGTCTTTGTGTTCCGGAGGATTTGGAAAATCAAATTAATAATTTGAACATATAATTTCAGTTAACAACGAGAAACTCCTTGTGTTTTTATGTTCAAACCGCAGATTTTCGTTATTACAAATTTTGCAAAATTTTCTTGGAAAATAAAAATAACCCATTTCTGCGAGAAAAAATCTCTTACAGTGAAACATTATTTTCATGTTGCTGATACCAGTTAATTCCTAAATATACAAAATTTCTTTGGAAAATGGAAACACTCTTCCGCAGGAAGGAAAATATTTGGATATCTGTGTTTATCTATCTATATCTAATTTCAACTAAACAAAAATTGACCCAACTCAACTCTGCGCTCTATCCATCGTATTTTATTGATCCTTAAATTAAAACTAAATACTATAAAATATGATATAAATGAATATACTTGATCAATGGTTAATCTGTTCAACGGTGTCCCAGTACCGAAACTACCCAACCACTCTTACAACATGAATTTTAAATATCCCACCGAGAATATCCCTTCGAAATGGAGGACGTAAAAGGGCCGAAACACCTGCACGACCCTTTTAAATATTTGGGTTATCTTCCCTGCCGTTTTTTGTTAATTTTCCAGACTGGCTCGAGTGTCCGGATAGTTGGGGTGCCGGTAAAGTACACATATAAACGCTTGCTGTTCACGAAAGTTTAAATTTACATGTTTCAGGAAAATGAAATTGCCTTATGTCGAACATATTTGTCAAAAACCTGTCGCACTTAAACTGTATCATGGATTTTCCCATTTATATTTATAAGTCATAGTCAAAAATGCTTTATTATCATAGAATATTTTACAATTCTGTTGACAACGCTTAAATTATAACTAAATTAACAAAGACCTCCTTAATTAAAAGAGAATATTAAAATGTAATTAAGTCATCTATAAAAATATGATGTTCAATTAAACGTTAAAAAAGTAAAACAAGCATTAAAAGTGTTACACAGTATAGGGCATATACCACCTACATACAATATATTATTATATTTAGTTTACATCAACTTACATCTATAAGATACAAGTTTACAACACATACATACATCTACTTAAAGGGAGACAATCCTTCTCCATAATGCATTACTGAGTGCTGAAGTGTAAGGGAGAAAAGGGGGAGGAAGAAAAAAAAAATAAAAAAAAAACCTGACTGCTGGGAGATCAAAACCTATCCTCCAAAAACTCATTTACAGTATAATATGACTTACTCAAGAGAATATATTTAAGTTTCCACTTAAAATCTGTAAAATAATTAGCTTCCCTTGATGTTCTTGGAATATGACTATACATCTTCCTGGCATTATATATTATTGACTTTTTTATGAACGTTGTGTGTGGTATAGGTGTTGGTAAACATCCTCTCTGCCTTGTGTTATTTGCTGTGAGTACTAGATGTGCAGACCTTTTATACAACAAACAACATGTCTCAATGATGAACAGAGATGGCAAAGTCAACAACTTGTGTTTTTTAAATAGGGGTTTGCAGGATTCCCTTGGATCTGCACCACACATTCTTCTGACAGCTTTTTTTGCAAAACAAACACTGAATGAAACAGGCCCTGGCAGGCGCAACCCCAAAACACTATCCCATACCGCAAATGAGACTCGATTAGAGCGAAGTAAGTCATACGGGCTGTTGCAAAATCCAAGTTTTTAGAGACTATGCTTAGTGCATAGCAGCCTGATGATAATTTACCTAATAGTTTTATGATGTGATTTTTAAAAGTTAAGTTTCTATCTATCAGCACACCAAGAAACTTTGATACATATCACTACATGAAACTTCGTTATTATCCAAAATGACTGGTTCAGGCACACAATTAAAATGCATGATGTTTGTCTTAGAAAAGTTAAAGGATTGATTAGGATCGTACCAGCCCTTAATTTTTTGAACATCAGATTCTATGGTACGCATTAAGGTATCTGTATTACGATGTGTCCATATAATTGTTGTTTCGTCTGCAAACAAAGTAATAAGGCCTTTTACGTCTGTGTTTACAATATAATTAATGTATATTAAAAATAGGATGTGTCCCAGTACCGATCCTTGTGGAACACCTGTCAAATTGTATTTAAGTTCTGAGTCAACATTTCCAACCCTCACAGTCTGCTGTCTGCATGATAAATAAGACTCCACAGTCCATTCTTTTTGTATTTACTGCCTCCAACTTTATTAGGGGTTTCTTAACGCTATGTGGAGGATAAGTTTAAATAAGAAGTTATTTTCGTTTTCATCAAGCTCAATCTTTCAGTAAATCTGCTTATAGGCGTCCCTAATTTAAGGTCGAAAATGTTTAACCTAAACTGCTACTTAGTAGCCTTATTTTTCAGTATGTTTATGGACAAAACGAGTAATATATGAAGCAACGCAGCTAGCGAACCAGTTCCCTGCAGTACACATGTACGTGGGGTACTAACCCGCAAAACCTTAGTTCCTACCCAAACCTGAATTTCGCGGAATACTTACGTACAGTAGTAAAAGTCGAATCTACGATAAATTTATCAAAGTTCTGGGAATGATGATTTTTTAAATTTTAAGCAAGTAGTTAGACTGCAAATAAAACACAACACAACTCTAAAGACAATTATATTATAAAACAGTGACCAAAGACCTATAAACAATTGAAAAATATACCTCACCTGACGTACATCGATCGAGAATCTGAGCTATATAACCTGCTCGCCAACCAAGGCTTGCTACAAATATTCTATACGTGACAATAGATTTACTAATGTACAAACTATATGTTAGGAATAACACGTGTGCTGAATGATGGGCAGCTCATATTATTAAGCACACTTACGTTTAGAGGGAACCGTATCTAGAGTTTTGCTCCAGACAATTATAGTCAAAATGATCTGTTTACCATAACTATAAGAAACTAAGAAACATTAAAATATTTGGACACAAATTTACGGAATACCGTGTGCAAAATACGAATAGACAGTAGGCAATTTGTATTTATGTTTACATTAAATGCATCAAATTGTAAGTTATTGTAATCTTGTTAGCTCATGCTATTGCCAATCAATTATATTACTATTCATCAGCATCATTTGCAGCGTTAGCTATTCCATCTTTGGATATACGCCTCCCCACTACGTTTTCATTCTTCTCTGTTTTGCGCGGTATTCATCCATTGTACACCTTCCTGTTGTTATATGTAATCCTCACCTCTAGTTTTGGGTCTGCCGTGCGATCTTCTCCCTAGTCTGGGTCTCCATTCTGTGACCTTTCTACTCCACCTGTTGTCCGTTGCTCGTGCCAGGGGGCCAGCCCATTGCCACTTCGATTTCGCAACACACTCGGTTATATCCATGACTTACGTTTTATCCCTAATCCACTCTATTGTTTTTCTATCTTGGAGTCTCATTTCTAGCATCGATTTTTCCATCTTTCTTTGTGCGATCTTGAGCCTTCTGATAGAGGTTTCTGTCAGAGTTCACGTCTCCGACGCATATGTCATAACGGGCAAGATGCATTGGTTATAGACCCTAGATTTTAAATATTGGGGAAATTTTGATCGAAAAACCTATCCTAATTTGCCAAAGGCAGCCCACCCTAGCTGGATTCTCCTCGATATTTCTTTATTTTGGAGGTTTGGGTCGAACGTGATATTTTGTCCAAGATAGATATACTCTTGTACATACGATGGTTTCTTTATTATTTATCTGTATGAGCAGAGCATTATCTTCACTAGCCATGATCTCGGTTTTCGCTATGTTCATTTTAAGTCCGATTTCTTCGGCTGCTTCCTTTGAATGGTATTGTTATCGTTCTGAGCTGTTCCATGCTACTTGATGCTGATGCCCATTGATTCCCAGTTGAGGGTTTTAAATAAATCTTCGTGGGCATTTGTAAATGGTTTAGGAGAGACAGTATCTCCTTGTCTAATACCTCGCTTAACTTCCACAGGCTCAGTTCCTTCGTGATTTGGATTCTTAAGGTAGCGTGATCGTATAATGCATTTATGAGGTTGATATACCGATAGTCAATACGACATCTCTCGAGCGCGTTGATTAATGTCGATTTTTCTACAGTATCGAAGTCCACAAAAATTAGGTAGATCGGCCGGTTATATTCCTGACCCTTTTCTACGACTTGTCATATGGTGTGTATATGGTCAATTTTACTGAACCCTTTTCTAAAGACTGCTTGTTCAGGTGGTTCTATTAGTAATTATTTTTGTCAGGAGCTTATAGATATGGGGCAGGAGTGAGATTGCTCTGCAGTTTCTAAGGTTTTTTATCGCCCTTTTTGTATATTAATATCACTTTGGCCTCTTTCCATTTGGTAGGTATTTGTCCCTTTTCTAAGCAGTTGTTAAACAGTTGTTCCAGATTATCTAGTAGCTTGTTACCTACCAACTTGGCTCTATCACTATCTTATCAGGACCAGCTGCCTTGTTATTTTTCATCTACTTAAGGGCAAGTTTTATTTCGTATTTACAGATTGGTGGCATATCTTCTGAGTAATGTTTGGTGAGTACTGCCCTTCAGTCTGAGGCTTTAGCTTTGGGTTCTAGTTTTTTGGATGAGTATAAATCACGGTAGAACATTTCTACATGTCTTAAAATTTCTTCTCTGCTTATAATATGTTTTCCGTTTTCATCTATCTGCAGGCATGATTATATTTTAAAGTTTCTTCATTACGTCTTACTACATCCTTTCTGGCCATTCATATTTTTTCCTTATTTCTTCTTTTCAACTCTTCCCCTGTTAGTTTGGATTTCTTTTTGTTTCGTTCGGCGATCATATTCCTTGTATCTTTCGAGATTTTATTTTCCCTATTGGTTTTCATCTGTTTTTCACGAGTTATTAGTTCGGTGATTCTGTTTATTGTTCCAAGAATATATTCGTTATGGTTGTTGATATCCGTATTGTCGTTTGGAGGGTTACATATGAGTGAATTTTCCACTCTGTTTTGGTATTCGCTGTGGTTATCCGTCAGTACTTTTAAGTTTCTCCCATTGTTCTTACCTTCTTCAAGTTTTCTTCTTTCGAGCTTATATTTTATATTGACTCTGGCTCTAATCATTCTATGATCACTAATTTGTATTTGATTTAGGACTGTTACATCTCTAACATTGTTTTTGTTTTTTGTTATAATGAAGTCAATTTCCTGCTAGGCTTTTTCTTAAAAAATTAGTTGATACCTTTTAGTTGATGCTCTTCTAGAAAATTAGCGAGCATCTGTCCTCTTTCGTTCCTTTGTCCATATCCATGTTGTCCCATACACGTTTCATCAGCCTTATATTGTCCTATCCCTATCCTTGCGTTAAAATCACCCAAAAGTATGGTGAATTGTTTCTTGTCTTCCTTTAGCGCGTTTCGAACATCCTCATAAAACTCCTCGACTGTTTCCTCCTGGTAGTCTGATGTTGGAGCGTATATTTGAATTATTTTTACTTGATATCTTCGAGTTGTTTGGAGAGCGATGTAGGCGACTCTTAGTGTATTCCAACAGTCGAGACAATATTGGACGCCCATTTTTGGTGTACAAGTAATCCAACTCTCTTTCTTCCAACGTCGTCCTCTCTTTTAAAGAAAATAATATTTCCTGATTTGGGAGTAAGGAGTTCCTCTCCTTTTCTTCTAGCCTCGCTTATTCCAACGATATCCCATTTTATGGAATTCAGTTCTTTCTCAAGTTGGAGCAGTCGGTCCTCAGTGGTCAGAGCTTGCGCATTAAAAGTGGCAATGTAGATCGGTGTGCTTTTCTTTTGTTTTCACATTGTCGTAGTTCTGCGTCCCCCAGAATCCATGAGGCTGACCAACACTGAAGCTGCATCGGCGTGAGATTGTGAGATGTGGTCTATACCCACCTGGGGTAATGTTGTTTTAAAATTCGACATTTCATGGGGGTATTTTGGCATTTAAAACGCCGCGCTTGCCAGGCGTATTGGCGAGTGTGCTTTCCAGCCGCTCCTAACATGGAGAACAGACGCTGTTCGCAGCTGCCCACTCTGGGTCAGACGCTGCTGTTGTGGTGGACTACGCTATCGCCGGCATCGCTCCCTGGACTTGGAAGTTACTAAGCCGTCTCACCGCGACAAGGTGGAAGTCCCCGAGAGAGGAGCAAATTATTTGCCATTCCTATTCTTTTTTTAACTGAAACATCAGGTTTATGATGATCTATAGTAGTAATACTGGGGAGCTCCCATAACACTCGATGGCATGTTCCATCCATCGCTATGTCTTCAGCAATGTCCTTGGAAGACTAGCCTCTGGTAAATCCGCAGAAGTAGATGAGCTCATCATTATTTAGAAGAAGTAACATCATCCACTTGTCCAACCTCGCCTAAGAGGATGACATCACCTTGTAAGGCCTTCTGAAAAAATCCTAAGAAGTGGATGACATCATCATCATAATTATTATTTCGAAGAAGTGACATCAATTTAAGTCAAGATATAAAAGATGACTTTTATAAATTGCAACTGCAAAAGACTAAAAACTGATATTTATTTAGTAGAAAAAGTTATTGTAATTTTGTTAGCTCATGCTTTTGCCAATCAATTATATTATTATTATTAGTAAATTATTTGCCATACTATTTAATTTTTTAATTGAAATATCAGGCTTTTTATTTTCAGTTATATGTTTATGATGATCTGTAGTAGTAATACTGGGGAGCTCCCATAACACTCGATTGCACCATGTCTTCAGCAATGACTTTGAAAGACAAGCCTCTGATAAATCCTTCGACGTCTAAGAGGATAGCATCATCCTGTAAGGCCTTCTAGAAAATCCGAAGAAATGGATGGCATCATCATCAGAATTATTATTTTGAAGAAGTGACTTCAATTTACTTCAAGATACTATTCAACAAGATATCAAAGGTGGTTTTTATGAACTTCAACTACAGAGAGCTAAACATCCTGCAATGTATTTAGTAGAAAAAGTGTTAAAACGTGTTATACTAGTATCTGTATCTATAATATTAAGCAAACGTTCTCTTTCAGGTTCAGTGGTAATTTGGAGCTATGTAGTTTTTTGGAAGGTGCTCTCAGATATTGGATGTTTCATCTGCTCCTTTACTGCTTTTATCTTCGGTTAGGCTTTTGTTGTGGAAAACAAAGCACAACTCTAACAACGAATTCTATTCTTTACAGTTTTAGTTTTATTTTCTATTTCCGAATTTTGTTATGAAAACCAACATGATATAATTAATAAAATAATAAACAAGTTAAGGTTGAGTTGCCCCATCAAAGAGCCAATAAACTGAAAATCCCTAAAGTGCTGCGAAGTTGCCAGTGTTTTTCATCACTTAGCTAAGAATTTCATAACTTTGGCTGGTGGAAACGATTAAGGTTTTGCCCTCAAAGTATAAAGGGGATCTCTCACCATATCATTGACTCAGTCTTGCAACATTGAGAATATTATTTAATTTTACAAATTTGTTACTTAATTATTTAATTATTTTAAACCAGTATACAAATTAAGTTATCAATTGCTATTGCAACATTTGAAATTCTACCCTAAATTCCCTCCGAAAAATATCATGGTAAATATTTAGTACAATTGACACCAAGCTGTTTTTCTCTGCCAAATTCCTTTTAAGATATATTTTATTCAAAGTAAAAGTGTCAAACTTTATTTTCGAAAGGGAGAAAAATCGCCCGATTCTTAAATTTAAATCTTTCTGTAAATGTAAACGATATTCGAATAAATCTCCGAAACGAGAAGAAAAAGGAAACACATCAACGATGTATTGAAATCGAGCAGACAAGGGGTTTTTTATTCCGCTTTTAGCATTTCGCTTTGCATATTTTACTTAAGCCGCAGATCTATGAATTTTTACCATTTTAGCAATTAAGGTATTTTAAAACGAAAAAGGATTATACCAATAAAATTAATAAATTAATGTTTATTTACCTTTTTTTTTAATAGAATGAAAATAGTAAATTATCAAGAAGAAAATTGGATTAGCGATTTTTCTCGCCATATATTGTAAGTTTGAAACTAACCCAAACTTAAAAAAATCTGACATCAAATGAATCACGAAAGGCTGCCAAATTTTTTCGAGTATTCTTCGTTTACAGTTATCATCATCATCTCGAGGTTATACTGTCCACTGTTGAACAAAAGCCTCTCTCAAATTTTGCCACGCTTTTCGATCTTGTGCAGATTGGATCCAGTTTCCTGCAATCCATTTTATGCTGTCTGTCCAGGGTGTGGGTGGGAGGCAGCTAAAGGCTTCGGATCTTGGTCGCCATTCTATAATCTTTTTTGTCCATCTACCTTCTTTCATTCTGGCCACGTGGCCTGCCCAGTTCCATTTTAGATGTAGAATAGTCTCCACGGCGTCTCGTACTCCTGTCTTGTTTCGTATGGTTCGATTCGGGGTTTTGTCGGAGAGTCTGATTCCTAGCATTGCTCTTTCCAATTTTCGTTGCATAACCTGTATTTTGTGACCATTCTTCTTAACGTTAGCGTTTCCGCGCCATATGTCAATATAGGGATGACGCACTGGTTGAAGACTTTTCTCTTGAGACATATTGGCAGCTTGAACTTTAATACTGAGTTTAACTTGCCAAAAGCCGCCCATCTTAAACCTATCCTTCCTCGAATCTCGTGTGTTTGGTTGTCTCTTCCAATGCTAATATCGTGCCCTAGGTATTTATATACGTATGTTTATTCTTTACTTTCGTTTTTAACTTTTAATGTGTCATTTGGTACCAGATTTGTCATGAACTGTGTTTTGTTCGATTTATTTTCAGCCCTATCTAATATTAGCTTATTCCGCTCCAATAAATTCAGTTCAATAATTACGAATGATTTTCGATGCTTGGAATTTGAGTTGCCAGTGACATCTATTCGCGAATAGGTATATTTCTTGCAAGTAACTATTTAAGAAGCACAGGTATGCTGTTTTATACCTACAATTTGTGGATTTGTGTCACATTTAGTAGTGACATCTATTCGGGAATGGGCTTATCTCATGTGGTTGGTAATTGGAGAGCGTAGTACGCTATTTAGTACCTACAATTTATGAATTTCATTTACTATAGATTACTATATTTTAGTATATATTGGATATTTCTTTGGTTTGACGCCGCGTGCCCTATAGTGGTAGTCACGTGATATAAATTATCCAAATAAAACATCGAAAAGCATAATTTGTTAAAAACGTTTAACAAATTATTTTGCAAGCGAGGTCGTTTTATCTTTGTGCGACGCTCGACGGGTAAGTGCTAATATTTAATCTTGAAATATTTAATTCATCTTACAGTATATTTAACTAACTCTTTCATTTTTAAATACATAATTAATATTTATTCATGATTCTTTTAGTCTTATTCGACTTAAACAAGAATTTAGCATTCTTATATTACATTTTTAATTAGCTTACATATTCAGTAAATTTTGATTATTGTGGTGACCGTTCGGTAAAAATACCGATTTGTTGGTGAATATTTGCGTCTCTCACTAATCAAATACAGGTAATTTCAAAGAGGCTAAGTCCAAATTTACAGAGAACGTAATTATTTCATCGTTTAACGGTCACGCACACTATTTCACGTATTTCCATTCAAATTAAACAGTATTATTTGGGAAATTCTCGGTGTGGATTATATATATATTAATGCAAAGGTAGTAAATTGAATTTTCAGTAGAATTTCTCTGAAATTTTTCCCATAGTATTGCTGGTTTTAATATTTTTTCTTTTCAGGCTTATTTCATTCAAATTTCAGTTTATTTGAAACATCAAGCATATAATTATTAGCACTTGCCCTGTCTCGTCTCAATACTGATGTACCGACATTAATTTGCATTTATGAGAGGTTAATCTCACATGTGTAAATTTATCTGGCTTTTTTCTTATCTTTTATCTAAATTTCTATCTCAATGCGAGATAGTGATTATCTTATCTTTATCTTTAATTAATTGAGGCGTAATTACGCTCAATTATCGTTTATGTGCCAAGGCTATAGTAATATAAATTACTTATTTGGAGTTATAAGACTCGTTTATAGTGAGGTTGTATCTCTATTTTTCTATTTATTATTAAACTCAAGTTACCTTTTATTTGGGTTTGCCGAGAGTCACTGAATTGGAACGCAATTCCATAATTTTCATTTGAATTTTAAATTTCAGTCATAATTTCTATTGAATTTCATATCTTAAAGTAAAGAAAAAGAATCTTGAGTAACAGTAGTTATTTATAATTTTTGCTTAACTGAAAATTGTAAATCAAGGTTTTGATTATATCTGCTTTAACCAGTAAATTTTCAAATTGTTGATTACTTCCTCATGTTCAGCAGTGCCACTGATGTTCACATGATATTTCCCTGAATATTAGTTAATTAGCAGTATACGTTGGTCTAAGACTTGTCTATTTCTTATGTCATGGTACGACTGATTTGAGACGCCGACGACAGCTGTACCAAGCAAATTGGTGGGAATCATCACATGGATTACCTATAAGTCCTGGATAACCCTAACTCAATTGAACTTACAGAATAACTGAACGAAGTTAGGTATCAGTCAGTCAGAAGATAAATCTATTGTAAAGACCAACTATTTGTTATTATTAATCTTTTTTTAATCTTTCAATTTTCATTCTCATCACAAAGTAAATTTATTGATAAACTTTATTTCAAATAATTTCATCAATTATATTTGGAATTTAATTATATTGATAATCTTCATTTCACATGATACCATCACTCATATTTGTAAATTATTAATATTATGTTGTTTGAATTCCTTTGTTTAATTTATCACAAGATTGAGGTCTGTGAGACACGGATTATAAGGGCAAATTTCTGATATTCTTATCTTTATAGTTATTGATATTTAAGTATTCATATTCAGTTTGTATTGTCTCTAGGAACTCTGGCGCCCAAAATATAAAAATCTCTGTTAATAAGAGAACATCGAACAACCCCCAAAGAAAATTAAAACAAGTGTCATGCATACAAAATGGCGCATAATGCCATACTTAATTAAATAAATTAACTATCATGACAAATTGGCGACTTAGCTATCTTTCGCTACAAAGTGACGCCCAACTGTTCAATTTCATCACAGACTGTTAGTTATGATTTTTGTATACATTTTGTATATGTGACTAAGAAGACTTATCGGTCTGTAATTCGCAAGGTCTGTGCTGTCACCTTTTTTATGTAAAATGATAACTATGGCATTTTCCCATTGTGAGTGGATCGTGTCTTCCAGGAAACACTTATTAAAAAGGATTTTTAAGGCTTTCATGAGGCCTTGACCACCCTTCGTAATGGTTTCTATCACAATTCCGTCTTCGCCAGAGGCTTTGTGTCTTTCATATCATTTAGTACAGATGAGATATCTTGTTCGGTTATCTCGGGCTTATCTTCGGGCCCTTGATTTAAAACTTCCGGCATATTTACATTTGTTTTTGCCTCTTGTGATGAGTATAATTCCTTATAAAAGGTTTCTACTGTTTTTATAAGGTCGATTTTGTTTGTTATTATTTTCCCTTCTTTATTCTTGACCTTATGTATTGTTTTCTTTCATATCGCGCATCTCCTTCTCAGGACTTTTAAACTTCTGTTTTCCTCTATAACATTTCTGATGTATTCTGTGTTCTTTGCTCTACGTGTTTCCTTATTTCTTTATTTATTTCCTTATTGATATTCCTATATTCCTTTTTGGTCTTGTTTGTCATCTCTCTCCTCTGCTTCATTAGGAGCTTTGCTCTTTGGTTTATTTTCTGATCTTTCTTTTGTTTCGGGAAGCATTTTTTCACTGCCGTTTTCACACTTTTGATTATGTTTTCGTGGAGGGAGTCTAATGTCATATTGTCGTTGTATTCTAATAGGCTTGTTATCTCATCTTCATATTCCTGTGTTGTTTCTGGTGTATTACGTCTTATGTAGTTTTTCCTTATAACCATTTTGTTTCGTTATTTTCTTCGATTTATTGCAATTTTTGCTCTTACTAGCCGATGGTCGCTGCCCGTCTAGAATCTATTTAACACCTCTACGTCGTATACAATATCCTTCCTTTCTTTTGCTAATTATAAAATCTAGGGCATTTTTGGTTTTTCCATCCGGACTTGCCCATGTCCATTTTCTGTTCTGTTCTATTAATGTGTCTCCTCTCTCGTTTCTATCTCCTAGTCCGTGTTTGCCTACTGCTGTTTCAGCTTCGTCGATTTTGCTGCCTATTTTGGCGTTGAAATCGCTAATTAGAAGAGTGTATTGTGTTTTCCTGTTTTTAAAGCACTGGAGACGTCCTCATATAATCTCTCGATCTCGTCTTCTGTATGGTCGCTACTTGGTGCGTATCTTGTTGATCTGAATAATTATGTATATCACTCGTGAGCTGATGCTTTTAAATTTCACGATCTGTTCTTTGAGTTTTATATTAATTATGAAACCAGTACCTATTACAGTTAGCTTTGATTATATTCCGGATGACCCCACATCACCCTACGGTCTTTAGGTTAAGGTAACTTTTTAACTGAAGATTTAAAAATGTAAAAACCGTTGGTGTTTAGGAATTTCTGTATTTAATAACAATTTGGCTCTAACCTGGCTTAAGTAGCGTTGGTGCATGTGGATATGAATTTAATTTCGCCATAAAAACGACTTTAACGAAGTTGTAACGCGTGTTCAGCAAAGTTTGGATATTGCCTCAAACATTATTTTTCATTACTCTCTAACTTATGGCGTCTCCTCTAATAAATATAATACTTTTGCAATATATTTGATCTCCTGGAAGATAAGTTATTATAGTTTATTTAATAATTAGTTAAGTTTTGACTAATTTTTTTTGCATTTTTAAGTGAATAATTAAATAAGAGGTTTTTAAATTCTTAAAAAAAAAATTAGACTTACCCTGTAATATTATTTCTTTACTTTACATGTGCACTGCCGGGAACTGGTTTTAGGTGAGACGCAAAGTCTGCCGAGCTATGGTTCGGTAACTGATCGTTGCACGTTTAAGATTCCTAATCGCTCTCGTTGACTGCTCGCGTTGTTTATAATTTGTCTTTAATGTTGACATAATATTTTCGAAGCTCAAGTTCAAACTTAGGATATTTATTTAGTAGTTTATACATTTTAGTAATTCACACGTTCCCTCACCCTCTAAACGTTAGCCCCTAAAGTTATTAAGACCCTTACTGATTTAAAAAGAAAGACCTCAATTCGAGAAAACATATCCCGTTTCATATCATCTTACGATAACTGTATAATACAAAATATCATCAGTGGTTTTTGTTACTTTCTGAATCCAGATTGATCCTTTGTAACTCTCTTTTCTAGCCTCCACTAAAGTCTATGTCTTAGCATTGCTTTGATATACCCTTATATTTATCTATTTTTAAAAAATATTTTGCTTATTTCGCTGTGGTATTAGAAAAGTCTGCTCCATCAATAAGTGGAAACGAATTATAAAGTTTCCAGATTTATTTCGAAGCTTGGCCGAAAACTTAATTTCAAGCGGAATAAGTAATGAAGAATTTAAATTTAATTGATAAAGTTTGAGGCCGGCTATACATTAGAAAATAGCTTTGTTAGCATAAGATTTCTTGATATTATTGTCTTATGAATGAAAACGGATTTATGTTGCAATTATATTAGTGATCGAAATAAACTAATTGATTTAGCTTTTCTTGGCATTGAATATTCTGAAATTAATTTGCTTCTCATTTTATTGTATACGTTATTATGTTCATAGTAAATAGTAACTACTTTTCAAACAATTGTTTATATTGGAGGAGCTGTCGATAATGATCTTTGTCTGTTTTCCCCAGATCGGCTATGTATGAAATTGACTTAAACTCGAGAAAAACAATCGAAAATCTACAATATTTTTCAGGCCGAAAGAAACCCAAACTAACTCAAACTAATCAATAATCAATAGCATTTTATAAACGCAAATAGTAATTTCCAATATATTAATATATTATATTGTCACGACTAACAACCATCCGAACGTTTTTGTGCTACCCTATAGAACTTGCCTTGCAGCGTGCCGCTTCTCTGTCTGTATGAGTCATCGCCCGCCGGGCGGCCGCGAAGATTCAGGAACGCTGGAATTATCTCGATCGAGTCATATAGAGTGACCTCGGAATACTTCCCGAATATTCGTGATAGATTTGAGATTATATAAATATAAGGAGCAGACCTAAGCCGAAAGTTAGTTAGTTAATCACTGAGTGTTAAATTGTAAAGATATATTAGCTGTAAAGTTATAAGACTAGTTTAGTGAGTTCCATTGTATACAGTGGTAGATAATAAATAGACTAATAGTTGAAAATAGTAAAGTTGTAATTTCGTGCAGAACCCACGGGAAAAACGTAACATTTGGTGTCAGAAGTTGGATTGTGAAGAGACCGGACTTGTGAAGTATTCTTCGAGAAGAGAAGAGGGTAGAAGTACGTCAACGAGACCGTTTTTATTCTGTGAACCATTTTATAACCTCCTATGGTCAATACAAGGCAACAAACGGCAGAAATGGAGCAAATAAATAAAATGTTGGCCGATTTCATAGAAAATCTAAATGCTGAGAGACAAATAGAACAGGACCGGCTGCAGAAAATATTTCAAGACCAAGAAGACAAAAGGCAAGCAGAACAGGACCGGCTTCAGAAAATTTTACAAGACCAAGAAGATAAAAGGCCAGCCGATCAGGAACGGTTTCAGAAATGGATGTTTGATGTAATTGTAGGCGAGCAAGGAAAATTACAGAATATATTGGACAGGCAAAATGAGAAATTTGAAAAAGAAGTAGATAATATACAAAAAGAGATTGGAAATGTGCAAAAAGAAGTTGGAAATGTACAAAAAGAAGTTGGACATGTACAAAAAGAAGTAGGAAGCGTACAGCAAGAAATTAAGAATCTACAAGCAGAATTTACCAGACTAAAAAATCAAGGATCCACCGAGAGGGTATTCGCCACAGGACAACATATCAAACCTCCAACTTATGACGGTCGAACATCCTGGACAATGTACAAAAGACAATTTGAAGCCGCTGCTGTTGCTAACGGTTGGAATAATGAAGAAATGGCTACATCACTAGTAGTAACGCTTCGTGGACCTGCCCTGGAACTACTGCAGACCATTCCCATCAGCCAACAAGGGAAATATGACATACTTGTAGCTGTCCTGGAGAGACGATTTGGAGACCAACACCGAATACAACTGTATCAGGCACAAGTAAAGTCTCGGCATCAGAAGCCTGGTGAAAACCTGCAAGAATTTGAGGCAGACATTAGACGTCTCATTCAATTGGCCTACCCGGGAGCGACAGAGGAATTTCAAGAGGAACTTGCTGCCCAATATTGCGTGGATGGTCTCAGAGATCCAGAAACTCAGCCAAACATCAGGGCAGTATCCATCCAGGAAGAAAAGCCGACAAACAGTTGTGAATTAAATGTGATGGGTGAAATTTTGAAGAAATTAACGGAAGTTCTTCAGGCCACGGGGAGATTCCGGAAGCCAATAAAAGATAGGCCACGTAACCGAAATACATCAAATCAGTGCTATAGATGTGGCAGGCCTGGGCATTTCAAACGAGACTGCCGAGTACAACTACGGTCTAGATCTCCATCCAGAGACGCTAGGGCCTCCAAGTCAAATCACGAAAACTTCAATTAGTCAACATTGCGGGACGGGTGTTGGCTAAAGAAGATATGGCCCTCAGGATCGTCTCCATAAAAAGCCTAGGAAAAACCGCCGATAGTCTAACTATTAAGGGAAAGATCAACGAAAAAGCCATTACAATCACTGTTGACACTGGTGCGGCGGTATCTTTGGTAAGGTCCAACAGAGTAAATGGAGAGGAAGTCCTACCTATATCGAAGAATGTAGTTTTACGTACGGTTACCAGTGAGACAGCTGGAGTACTTGGAGAAATGGATATTGAACTTCAACTGGGACGCATTAAATTACACCACACAGTGTTAGTAGCAGACATAGAAGACGAATTTATTTTGGGGATGGATCTTATCGGTCAACATGGATTCTCTTTTGACAACAAACTTAACCTTCTGAAGTTTGATACCAAAGAATTCATCCTTACCAAAACAGACGATGGCACACCGATTAAAGTAGTGGCGGCATGTACTGTCAGAATAAGCGGAAATACTGAGGAGATAATTTTTGGGAAATTGGAGAAGGATTTTGGAGGCTGCATCGAACTTATCCAACACCACGATTTGCCTTGCAAACACTTCGTAGGCAAAGCACTAGTCAAAACCGACGGCCAAATACCGATAAGGATAGCAAATATGTCATCAAATTCCATCAAAATCAATAAAAGAGATGTGATAGACACTTGCGAGCCGGTGCAGTGGATAACCGCAGTCAGAAATAACACCGTCAACATCACCTGAGGAAGTCCTAGAACATTTCCAGAAGTCGTGGCATCATCTGTCTTCCGAAGAACTGAAGAGAGCTACACAATTTATCAAAGAGCAGAGCACAGCCTTTGAAAGGAAAAGTGTCAATACTGGAAGAACGAACATCATAAAACATAAAATCGACACTGGAAGTGCTCACCCCATACGACAGCATCCTCGGAGGCTACCAGTGACGAAGCAGCAGGAGGTTACCACATTAGTCAACAAAATGCTTGACGATGGAATTATTGAAGAATCATGGTCGTCTCCTGTTGTCTTAGTCACCAAGAAGGATGGGACTACCAGATTCTGCGTGGACTATAGAAAGCTCAATGACTTCACCAAGAAAGACAGCTATCCACTTCCCAGAATTGATGACACGTTGACGACACTAGCCGGTTCTCATTGGTTCTCAACACTTTATTTAAAGAGCAGCTACTGGCAAGTAGGCATTGACGAACAGGATAAGGAAAAGACTGCATTCTCTACCGGAAGTGGTTTATATCAGTTTAAAGTTATGCCCTTCGGACTATGCAATGCCCCCGCTACTTTTGAGCGTCTTATGGAAGTTGTTCTACGAGGCCTCACTTGGAAGACATGCCTGGCCTATCTTGATGATATAATGGTTATGGGAAAAACTTTCGAAGAACACCTTCAAAACCTGTATGAAGTTTTTACTAGGATCAAGAATGCTGAGCTCTAACTGAATCCAAAGAAATGTTTTCTTTTCCAACAAAAAGTTAAATTTCTTGGGCATGTCGTGTCATCAGAGGGAATCCAAACTGATCAACGGAAGATTACAGCAGTCAAAGACTGGCCTCGTCCTCGCGACAAACACGAAATACGGAGCTTCCTTGGACTATGTACTTATTATAGAAGATTTGTTGAAGGATTTGCAAATATAGCTGCACCTCTACATAAGCTCACTGAAGAACGAGCAAATTATAACTGGGATCATAACTGCGATTCTGCGTTCAGGAAATTAAAAGCGGCTCTATGTTCTAGTCCAATATTGGGATATCCGGAACAAAAGGGTAAATTTGTATTGGACACAGATGCAAGTAACACCGGCATCGGAGCAGTTTTATCGCAAGTACAAGCAGGGGAAGAGCGAGTTATCGAATACTACAGTCGAACACTTTCGAAACCTGAACGTAACTACTGTGTAACCCGAAAAGAGCTTTTGGCAATAGTACGGTCTGTTGAGCATTTCCATCAATATCTATATGGGCAAGAATTTCT
>JAEQML010063551.1:0-23012 GCA_016904865.1 Pissodes strobi
TATATATATATATATATATATATATGAAGAGAAGGTAGTCTCGACTGGCTAGTTAAGAAAAAATATCAAAAACGTAGGTTTTCTTGGGGATGCAGTCTGGTTTATTTTTAGGCCTAAATTAAAGGAACACCCTTTATTGTTCTGTCAAGCTTTCGAAATTTATTTTATTTCATCTTCAGGACAATCTACAATTTATAAATTATTTCGTTAGTCTACCTAACAAACTAATCTATATTTTAATCGACTCACCAATGTGGGCTGAATTCAAAAACAAGTGCATAACTAAGAAGAAAAGGGGGAAAATCACAACCCCAGCTACATTTTTAACGACTTTTTTGTGAGTATAAAGCACAAAATGGCGCCCATATTGGTGCTCGGACACTGTTACACTGGTTTCTTGAAATAAAAATACGTTTTTAGGGAAACAAAAAATTCGCATAAAATGTCGAATTTATATATAAATAATCTAGAACATACTCCTTTAACGCTTACTGTGAATGGGAGAGAGACAGAAAATTGTTATTGTGAGTATGACAGAGATAAACACATTAATTTGTCCTGCGCTCAAACGACTGGTGGTTAGGAATTATTACATAAGCTAGGACATTGAAAAAGTATTGACTGAAACGCAAAATTAAAAGGGTTATTACCAATGATCTTGTAGCAATTTACTAAGAAAAGACAACAAAATTCTGCCATTCCCCAACCTTCGAGTTTCATTATTCATCCGGAGCGGGAGAATCCATCGCAGCGAGGCAACCATCTTTATGTATTTTTAAAATATAGTTGTAAATAGCACTGAGATTCTGAGTGTCACTCTTTTTGTTCATTGAGTTTTCTTCCATGTTTATATGGACCATTTCTAGAAAGATCCTTCTATAGTAAGAATTTACTTTTTCCAAAATCTCAGTGTTATCCCAATCAATTTGGTGATCTAGTGCATGAACATGCTCAGCTAATGCGCAGGACGGAACCCCTCTTCGGATGTCACTCCTATGCGATGTGAGGCGGCCTTTTAAGTTTCTCGATGTTTGACCTATGTAGCATTTTTCACAATTCTTACATGGAACTTTATATACAATATTATAATTCTCATTAAGTGGTAAGGGAGACTTTGTTTTTGTGTAAATTGAGGATAAAGTTTTAATTTGCCTCTTTGCAATTTTGATATCTAGATTTTTAAATAGATTTGTGAGTTTACATGTTAAGCCCTCTATGAATGGCAGAGAAAAATATTTCTGAGTATTACTTGTGATGTTATTCATTGTATCCTCAATGTTGGAGTTATGCTCAATTGCAGTTAATGTATTTAAAGTTAGAGGTTGGGAGGGTCTTTCAATTATATTTTCTGGGATTTTATATAAAGTGTTAAACAGAAACTTATTTACTAGTCTCTCTGGGTAGGAATTGTCCCCCAGTATGCCCTTTAATTGTGCAATGGATTGATCTCTGAAAACAGGGTGTGTTAGTTTGGTTGCTCTAGCTTTCATCCCTAGGACTAGGTTAATTTTAGTTTTCATCGGATGGTATGAAAAAAAGCTTATCAGCCTGTTAGAACAATATGGTTTCCTATACCATTTAGTTTTTAATATGTTATTATCGGTCCTAGTCACCAACATGTCCAGAAAGGGAACGCTGTTATTTGATTCCTCCTCCGCAGTAAACTGTATATGTGGATTATAGGAGTTGAAAATATCTAGAGCCACCTCAATTCTACCTTTAGGTACAGAGAGCAAAAGATCATCCACGTAGCGTTTCACAAAAGGCACATGGAAAGGCATATACTGGAGACAATCACTCACCAGATCATCCAGCACATAATTCACTAGTATAGGAGATATTTTACATCCCATTGGAGTACCAAAGAATCTTTGGTATATTGGTTGCCCATTTTTTTCTTGGCAAAACCCTAATCTAAAATAAAATTCATTCTTGACATTACGAATCATTTCTGGAGTTATTTGGCGAATTTCGTATGTAAGTCGTTGCCTAAGTTCATCTAAATTTTCTGGTCTTGTTACGTAAATTTTCGTTTTTAGGTGACCCCAAAGGAAATAATCCAGAGGATTAAGGTCCGGCGATCTTGGCGCCCATTCAATGGTACCTCTTCTTCCTATCCAGCGGTTTGGAAAAAATTCACTCAAATAGTGTCGCATGTTTTGGGCGTAATGAGGCGGAGCACCGTCCTGCTGAAACCATATCTATCATCATGAAGATCTGCTTCTGCTTGATGAGGAAATAAAGCAGTCAAAGCTGGCATAAGGTCTTCGTGCAAAAAATTCAAATATGTAGTGTCATTTAAGTTAGCTGGAAGGTATATTGGGCCAATGACTTTGTCGTCAATTATGCCTGCCCAAACATTAAGTTTTTGCGGACGCTGAGTGTGTGTTTCTCGCATCCAGTGAGGGTTTTCTGTGGACCAATATCGACAGTTCTGTTTATTGACTTCACCATTGAGTGCAAAAGTACACTCCTCTGTAAAAAGAATCCAATCCAAATCTGCTAAATGCTGATCAAGTGCATTCATCATCACTTCACAAAACTGAAGACGGCGATCCGGATCATCTTCTAGTAACTCTTGTACGTATTGCATTTTATAAGGACGTATTTGACATGATTTTACTAACTTTAATGCAGACGTATGGCTCATGTTACATTTTCTTGCAACCTGTCGAACTGGAGTGTTAGGTTTTTCTTTCTTCTTGGAGAGTCAGTAAAACATTTAATTGCGTGTCTTCATCCATTACTCGAGACTGCCTTACTCTTGGTATGTCTCTCACGTGGCCCACTTCACGATAACGATTTTCAATTTTGCTGATGGTGCTTTGGGAAATTGCTGGAAGATCCGGGTGTCTTTCGTGAAATAAAGCTGCTACTTCTGCTTGTGTACGCGATCTGTCTCCAAAGCCAATCATCATTAAAATTTAAATTTTTAGTGATTCAGGTAAATAACCCATTTTTGTATGAAAATACTTCTTATTTAAAGTAGGTAATGGTTCAAACTGCACAAAATACTACAACAGATAAATTATTCGCTTCTGCCAAACTAAAAATAAAGTGACCATTGGACTGCGACAGACAAGTAAACAAAAAACCTTATCAATTACATTTTTCCCTTTTTATTTAGACATTCCGCGCAGGCAAAATCCACTTGCTAAAATGGCAACATTTTATTATTTTTCTGGCTTTCTAGCTTACCAAAATGCAAAAGTAAATAGTGAATCACATTCCTTTTTTTATTCCATTTCCAACGAGCTATCACAAAACATACCTTCACATCTGAAAAAAAAAAGTTGGGGGCGGTTACGGGTTGGCTCCACGATTTGACAAGCGTCATACATTTTCGTCACTAAATTATATATATTATTTTATACTCATAATACTTCTATTACTGGCTTAAATCACAAAATGCAATTATTGATATATAGCAAATAAATATATTTCCTTAAAACATCAAAACAATGTACACAACTGCGCGACAGGCCATTCTCAAGGGAATTATGTGATTCTTATTAGCAATCATGACTGAAAAATGTTAACAAAGCTACTATAAAATTACAAAGAAAGGCAGCCTGAAGTATACTCGTAATTATATTTTGAAATAATCTATATCTCAGCTCACACAAAGAAAATAAATAATAAATATTAGCGTCAGCAAGAACTAGGTGTAAACTATATTTACCTGTGAAGAGTAATTCCAGTCTCCTTTCGGTCATTGCGACTTTTACAGCCATAAGCACAACAAAACACTATATTGTTATGGACAAATTGAAGAATTTTGAGTTTTTCACAACAAATATCACCAAAATACACGGAGGTGCCTCTTTGAATGTCTGGCTCCTATTAATGGCGCCCGTTCGATTTTTAATCACACGTACTGCGCGCTGCTGTAAAGCGAGATTATCTGTCCACTCCCTTCCCTTGTCAAAGGCTATAACATATACATTTAAAGATCCTTTACAGGCGTAGCCGACTATATCAAAATCGGCCTCTCCTATCGGTCGATCAATCTCGTATTACAATATGTCTTCGTGATGCAATCAGTTTCTCGCAAGAGCTCTCATGGTGTAGAGGTTTAGATCGTTGGGTCCCTCCTGGAAAAACACGGGTTCGAGCCCCGTTGCTTTTTTTTCTTATTTTTTTTAAGATTATGTTTCTAAACAGCTTTTTTTTCTTGATTTTGGGTATGTCTTGGGTTAGAGTGGGTTAGCACCTGGTTAGTTTCCTTTTCTTGAGCCCCCGTAGCGACCGAAGCGAGCGGAGGGCCATGCGGCTCGACCAATAGGAGAGGCCGATTTTGATATAGTCGGCTACGCCTGTAAAGAATCTTTGATTTGAACTAGAGCAACGCCACCTACACTAGGTGGCGCACATGACGTTGGCTAGAGACGCGCAGTATTGCCAATTATATTTTTTAAATTCCGTAAAGTTCATTATAAATTTCCGTCAAAAATCTGTCAAAAATAGTATATTATTTTATATGCAGGAAAAGTGATACTTTTCATGGCGCGCTCGTGTTTAACAGCCGAACGGAGTGAGGCTGGTAATAGAGAGCAAGCCATGAAAAGTAACTTTTCATCCAAATAAAATATGCTGTTTTTTCTTCAAATGTCGACAAATTAATGCAAAAGCATCTCTTTTTAATAGTAATGATATCTAATTATTATTAAAGATAAGTGGGTTCGCAAGGCAACTTAGACAGGTGTCGGTAAATAGTCACAGGTTGTTGCTATAGTAATGTAACATAAAGCTGTCAGTGGACACTGTCAACAATAATTATTTTTTTAAGATTGCGACTCCGATTGCGTTTTAATTCCGTATTGATAAGTAGTTATATTGAGTAAGTTCGATTAAATAATAACCAATTTGTTCCTAAATTAGTGATTTTTAGAAATGCAGTCACATATTGAGTGATAAATACAAATTGTAGTTTAATAAATCTTGATTTGTTGACGCTAATTTTGTTGTCTGTTTGTATTGTATCTATGTTGCTATGACAACACTTTTTCCTCCGCCGGCGGAAAAGTGAAAAGTAAAGCTCCGGCGGAGGAAAAACGAAACTTCACGGCCGCCTACACAGTCGAGTAATGACGGATTTACTGACGTTTGAAGAAAAAATATTTTTTTCCATATATTAAATCCGGTATAATAAAAAATGCTACATTTGTTACTTTATTTACATATACAAATCAAATAGGCATAAATATGTAAAACTAAAGTGTAATATTTGTTAATACTTCGAAAGTGAAGTGAATTATTAAATAGAATCGAGAGCGAGACTACAAGCTACAACAAGCACGAGCATACTACGAGACCGCGACCGTCACCGTCGACCAATTGAGATTTGGGAATCAATCCGGGTAGCATTTTCGTATCCAGCGTCCAGTAAACCGCTTTTTATAGCGTGACTGTAATATAAATGTGATATAAATATGTTAGCTACAATACCCCCGTTACGTTTCTCCAAATATTTGAACACTTCATGCATGGCCCTCCGCTCGCTTCGAAGGCTCAACGAACAGGAACTAACCAAAACTAACCCAAAATATGAAAAGTTTACGCATTTATATTATAGTAGCGCTAAAAAACGTCGATATCTCTTACGCTCGATACAAATAAGCATCCGGGGAAGTCCCGCTCGACGCTCGACATTGCCAGATTGTCGCCAGCTTAAGAACAAAATAAAATAAGCATATATCAACTAAAAAATTTGTTTTTTATACAAGTGTAAATTTGTAATTTATTGTTTGTTCCGTAATTTTTAATATTTTTTTTTATAAAAAAAATATTATCTTATATCTTAACTATTTTGGAATCACAATTGCGTTAAAAAAATCCGTCAGCCGTTAGAACATTGTATCTCCCTTAGACAATATTCTTACCTAATCTAAGGTATCTCCCGTTTGGTGGTCACCATATACGTATTACATATATGGTGGTCACCCTAATCCGCTAGATCTGACGGAAAATCCGTTAAGTTGGCAACACTGGAGACACGGCAACATGTAAATTTCGTAGCCCCAGGAATACGCTGTTGCCAAACTTTTTCTAATATTTCACTTTTCGCATGGCCCTCCGCTCGATTTGCTCGCTACGGGGACTCAAGAAAAGGAAACTTACCAAGTGCTAACCAGCACCATAGCATAATATGCATACCCAAAATCATGAAAAAAAAACTGTTTAGAAACAGAAGTTAAAAAAAATTAAGCGAGTCTGCTAGTACTCGAGACACTGATGTGTAAACATATCCTATATCGACATCATCGACATGAAAATCTATTGCCACCTTAGGCCGCGTGACGCCAGAATATAGGCAACCACTTATTTGAAATTGGTTGTCAGGCGTTAGAAAGAACACGTTTTACACTAACGGTTACAGACAGCCTACGAGACACATTCCCGTCACAGATACCGCCTGATGTGCATTACATTTGTAACGTTTACATTAGAATGTCTAATATTACACTTCACACTAAGCACCGAACAAATGCTAACCAAATCTAACCCAAAGCATGCACAAAATCAAGAAAAATGCTTTTTACAAATATAACCTCAAAAATCGTAAAACTCAAGGCGAGTGAAGCCGCGGGTAAAAGCTAAAAGTGTCCTATGTTCTTTCCTATACTCTTGAAAATATCTGTACAAAATTTCATGTTGATCGAAACAGTTTATGCGTGAAATCCTAAGAAACAAACAAACAAACACATTCGCATTTATAATATTAGTTAGGATTCTTTAATAATACCACAGATCTATATATAGCTACGCAACAGAAGCCTACTCCGGATTAAAAGCGTCGCTCGCCAATAATGCAATAAACTTAAACATTTTCCTATTTAGACGTGTTTTGCCCCGCCGTGTTGCCAAGTCGCGATCTGTAGTTTACCTTTCATATCACATTATGGTATTACTCATTTTCTTGGCAATCGTATGTTATTTATGTCAAATTAAAATTCATTATCAGATTCAGTGAATGGTGTTTGCTTCAACATGGGCTAAAACTCACCTTAAATATCGGTGTAAAAGGTCATTACAAATTTTGTTAACTTATACTGTAATATCTCTTATTTGTATTAAGTAATAATATTATCACGCAAGTTTTTGTTTCGAGAGATCAAAGGAATTTTTGAAATGTTTATCGACATGTGAAAGTACCATTTAATTTTGTTTTACTCTACTATGCAGTATTATAAATTTGTTCATTTAAATTGCCGTTTCATTTGTTTTACTATTAATAAACTATCATACTTAATAAAAAATGTAAAAATCGTATTTTTCTAAAAAAATATGTTTGTGTTAATTTGATACATAAATATTAATAATAAAACTCGATGATTTGAGCGGGTCAAAAAGTCAGCCGGAATATTGTTCGACGTGATAACTTGGCAACACTGACCCGTTCCTAGATGACTGGTTCACCCGCTCGCGGAAGTCGGTGAACATTTTTGGCCCCGCGTAAAAAGCATTGGAAGAGGTATCTGTTGCGTAGCTATATAGATCTGTGATAATGATAATACCAAAGGATATTCTACTACGATTTTTGACAGTTCGTTTAATTTAAATTAATAATATTCTTTTTTATCGTCTAAAATCCGTTTAAAAACGATTTTAAATGGCAAAATTGTGAAAAAACCCGCAAATTCGGACTTTTTAAAGACGAATTTGTCGTCGATTTTGAAGCGAAAATTCGTTTTAAATTCAACCGTCCATTAAAAATAGGCTGTGCTATGGATCCAAATGCACTGCGAATATAATATAATAAAAATAATAGTGTTGACGGTTCGTTTAATTTAAAATATGCTTTTTTATCGTCTAAAATCCGTTTAAAACGATTTTAAATGGCAAAATACGTCCTAGCGGCTAGAATCAGTTTACACATTTCCGTCCCATTTGCCGAGATTTACCTTTATACGGCCGCGTAGATGTTTACACCCAAAAAAATATAAAAAGACGCAACGGGATTTGAACCCGGGCCGCCGGATTGAGACCTAACCATCTAGACCCCTTGATCATGAGCGCTCTTGCGACAAATTGATTGCATGACGAAGACATGGCGCGAATGCAACCAAAACTAGAATAAATTTGGCAACAGAGCATTCCTGGGGCTACGAGATTTATAACTAGATAAAAGAATATATATTTATGATTTATAATTAGCCGCTTCGAGCTAAAGTCTATTCGAATTTCATTTACGCCGCATGAAAACAATAGCACGTGCTCGACAACAGCCAAGAGCGGGCCGTTTTGCGTTCCTATTGGTGAATCGGTCATAAATCATTCGATACGCCGCCCAGTTATTTTGACCAGGGTCGAATTCAGTTTCCGCTGTGATTCCCCTGCTTGCAAAAGATGTTTTGTGTGAAGTAATTACAGTGTTTGTTCGAAATAAACGCTTATACTTCTTCGTACGGTGAAGTTATTGACAATTTATTACTTTTTAGATTAGTTTGGGTTAGTTTGGGTTAGTTTAGCATTTTTAGTTACACTTTTTTGATTATTCAGTAAAGTACGACCCTGTGCAATTCAGGCATACATGTGCTTTTGTTTACATCAGGCGTAAATGAAATTTGAATAGACTTTAGTACTACTGTTATGTTGTTAATATTTATACATATTATATTTATAAGTGTATATTATTGGGGTTTGACTAATGAACTGAAAATAATCTCACGAATTTGGGATTTTTTTGCGAAGTAAGCTAGAAGGAATCTCGTTCTCGATTCTTCAGTGGAGGCATCCAACCAATGAATAAAGAATAGGAAGGAAGGAGCAAAATACATATTGACATTAGACCGGATTGGTTCTTGCATATGGCGACCCAGATTATCAGTGGCGCCTCCTAAAACGATTGCACAACAAAAAAATAAATACTTATACTATGTATTTATATAGTTTTGTTGTTTATTACTTAGGTACAGTGAGCTCAAAAAAAGTTATAATTTATAAATATTGCCAACATGTATTTAAAAATACGTGTTTTTTGCGGATCTTTTAAATGTTTTAACTTTGCTAGATACTTTAGGTATATTCGAAATATAAAAATTAAATTCCTTAGGATAAATTTCAGATGTGTAAACTTCATTTTATTAGCTAAATACCTATATAAAGAAATCTTGGGAAAATACCAAGAAAAAGTGATGTGTGAACAATTTTGTTAAAGCTATAATATGCTCTATGTTTTCCCATTAATTTTTTGGAAAATTATACTTGTTTTCTAGGTTAATAGGTAAGGTGAAGTTTTAAATAAAAAACATCACCAATTGACAATTATTCCAAATTACATGAATTATTATTACATGATGGTTACGAGGTATGTAAAAAGCAGCACTTATCCGGAAAAGAAACGGAACTTTCTGTTTTTTTTTTTTTGATAATTTTTGTATCTAAATGTTAAAGTAAACATATAAGTTTAGGCACCTGAAATTTACATACAGAAGTTTAATTTTCATATTTGAAATGGAAAATGATCAAACATAATGTTAAAAATGTTATCCGTTAAATCCTATAGCTTGCCTTTAAAATAACACTAAAATATCTAATAAATTATTGGGCCTTAAGATATTTTGTAAAATTGTCTGTAAATTGATGCCATTTACAATTTTTTTTTTTGGGATTTTTCTTGCCAGTAATGCTTTTTAAGTACTTAAACGACTGAGTAAATAAAATGAAAACGAATTTTTGCAAATTTGGGGTTGGATTCGTTTTAAATAAGGCATGACAGTATAGTATATATGCTCATTCACCCATTCTGACGTTATGTTTGGATGCTTCCTACGTTTTGATGATATTTCTTGTGTTTAAAGCTATTTTTTGCGATTTACTTTCATTTGGAACATTGTTTATTTCTTTAGTAATATTATTGGAGATATTGCGTTAATTCATATAGTGTTTAATTAGATATTTAGTGGTAAAGGTGTGTATTTTGGATTAAAGAAGCAAAGTAAACATGGTTAGTTGTGCAGCTTGTGGCCCTTCTAAAACTCCAACAAATTCAGAACTTGGGATAACATTTCATCGGTAAGTAGGTACCTACTTTACCCCCTTATTTTTCTGGTTTTTACCATTTAATAAAGCAAAATAATTATAAATTCTCTAATTGTTAACAAATAGGTGACAAATCACAAATCTAATTAGAGGCGTACCCGTAAAAAATATATCATTAAAAATCAATTTTTGCAAGAACATTGGACAGTGCTAAAAGTAATAAATACTTTTCTTTTATACTTCACATGTTAAAGTTTATACTGCCAAAAAACTGCTAAAATTAGTTATTTGAATATATTTGGGCATTTGAATATATTTGGGCATTTGAAATGCAAAAATAAGCAAAATATGGTTAGATAATGGTGGGGTAGTTTTTAAGTGTGCTTCTTATTAAAAAAATATGTACTACCTAATTTTATTGAAGTAGCACCCTTCAAAACTAACGCACTATTCTCTAACCATATTTTGCTTATTTTTGCATTTCAAATGCCCAAATATATTCAAATGCCCAAATATATTCAAATAACTAATTTTAGCAGTTTATTGGCAGTATAAACTTTAACATGTCAAGTATAAAAGACAAGTATTACTTTTAGCACTGTCCAATATTCTAGCAAAAATTGATTTTTAATGCTATATTTTTTTACGGGTACGCTCATGATTAGGTCTGTCACCTATTTGTTGACAATTAGACAATTTATAATTTTGCTTAATTAAATGGTAAAAAGCAGAAAAATAAGGGGTAAAATACCTACTTACCGAAGAAATGTTATTCCATGTTCTGAATTTGTTGGAGTTTTCGAAGGATCACAAGCTGTACAAGCAAAGTATATGTAAACTAGTAGCTCCACTCCCCCAAATATTTTCTGCCAGCCGCCGAAAATCCGCAGATTGTTGGCAACATGTGGAGCGTTCAGTCGTTCGAATGTAGGCAGAGTGTTCAGAACAGAGTCGGATTTGTGAAAATCCTTAATTTTATTTCTATTTTAATATTTTATTCGGACTTCGGTGGAAATATATACGAAGCAATGAAAAATACAAAGGCAAATAGGAAAAATCTATAGTCGGATTAGTGAATAGATATGTTAATAAAATTAGGTGAGGCGACAAGACCGGAAAAATCGTCTAGGTGTCAGATTTTTTTTTTATAAGTACATATTATATAACGATAATGGAATGCTTTGTAAATATTAAATATATTTTGGCCCTGTGAAACTGACCCAAAGTTTAATCCACGACTAACCCAAACTAACCAAATCTACTAAAATGGATTATAACGTATCAGAACCGCTTCAAATGACTAAAATAAGTTGAGAATAAGTGAAGCTAACCGAAAGTTAAATCGACGACTAACCCAAACTAACTAAATTTATTAAAATTGATTATAAGGTATCGGAACCGGTTCAAATAACTAAAATAAGTTGAGACTAAATGAAACTAGACGAATGTTGTTTGGATGACTAACCCAAATTAACCAAATCCATTAAAATTGATTATAACGTATCAGAACCGATTCAAATGATTAAAATAAGTTGAGAGAAAATGAAACTAATCAAAAGTTGAATCGACGATTAACCCAAACTAACCAAATCTATTGAAATTGATTATAACGTATCGGAACCGCTTTAAATGACTAAAATAAGTTGAGAATAAGTGAAAGTAAGCGAAAGTTGAATCGACGACTAACCCAAACTAACCACATCTATTAGAATTGATAATGACGTCGGTATTGTAACCGTTTCAAATGGCTAAAATAAGTTGAGAATAAGTGAAACTAACCGAAAGTTAATTGAACACTAACCCAAACTAACCAAATCTATTAAAATTGATTATAACGTATCGGAACTGCTTCAAATGGCTAAAATAAGTTGAGAATAAGTGAAGCTAACCGAAAGTTGATTGGACTACTAACCCAAACTAACCAAATCTATTAAAATTGAATATAATGTGACTAAATGACTTAAGAATAGGTGAAACTAACCAAAAGTTGATTAGACGACTAACCCAAATTAACCAAATGTAATAAAATCATTATAGCGTATCGGAACCGCTTTATATGACTAGCATAAGTTGAGAATAACTGACACCAACCGATTCAACTAATCGACGACTAACCCAAACTATCCAAATCTATTAAAATTGATTATAATGTACCGAAATCGATTCAGATGACTAAAATAAGTTGAAACTAAGTGAAACTAACCGAACGTTGATTGGACGACTAACTCAAACTCACCAAATCTATTAAAATTGATTATAACGTCTCGGAACCGGTTCAAATGATTAAAATAAGTTGAGACTAAGTGAAACAAACCGAAAGTTGAATAGACGACTAACTTAAACTAGCCGAATCTATTAAAATTGATTATAACGTATCGGAACTGGTTCAAATGAATAAAATAAGTTAAGACTAAGTGAAACTAACCGAGAGTTGAATCGACGACTAATCCAATATAATCAAATCTATTAAAATTGATTATAACGTATCGGAACAGGTTCAAATGACTAAAATAAGTTGAAACTAAGTGAAGCTAGTCGAAAGATGCTTGTAGTCGCCCCCAAACTAACCGAAACTAACCAAATTTATTCTGAAATGCTTTAAATGACTAAAATAAGTTGAGAATAAGTGAAACTAACCAAAAGATGAATCAACGACTAACCCAAACGAACCAAACCTATTAAAATAGGATATATTATAACGTATCGGAACCGCTTTAAATAACTAAAATAGGTTGAGAATAAGTGAAACTAACCGAGATATGAATTAACAACTAACCCAGGCTAACCAAACCTATTAAAATTGATTATAACGTATCCCAACCGGTTCAAATGACTGAAATAAGTTGAAACTACGTGAAGTTTAACCCAAGTTGATTGGATGACTAATCCAAAGTAACCAAATCTATTAAAATTGTTTATAACGTATCGGAACCGGTTCAAATATTTAAAATAAGTTAAGGCTAAGAGAAACTAACCGAAAGTTGATTTGGTGACTAACCCAACTAATAACATCTATTAAAATTGATTATAACGTCTTAGAACCGGTTCAAATGATTGAAATATGTTGAGACTAAGTGAAACTAACCGAAAGTTGAATCAACGAATAACCCGAACTAACCAACCTAATCCGGTTAGTCGTTCAATCAACCTGCGGTTAGTTTCACTTAGTTTCAACCTATTTTAGTCATTAGAACCGGTTCAGATACTTTATAATCAATTTTAGTAGATTTGGTTACTTTGGTCTAGTCGTCGATTCAACTTTCGGATAGTTTCACTTTTTCTCAACTTATTTCAATCATTTAAAGCGGTTCCAAAATGTTATAATCAATATTAATAAATTTGGTTAGTTTGGGTTAGTCGTCTAATCAACTTTTGGTTAGTTCCACTTATTCTTAAGTTATTTTAGTCATTTAATACGGTTCCGATACATTATAATCAATTTTAATAGATTTGGTTAGTTTAGGTTAGTTCTCGATTCAACTTTCGTTTAGTTTCACTTATTCCCAACTTATTTTAGTCATTTAATGCGGTCCCGATACGTTATAAATAATTTTAATAGATTTTTTTAGTTTAAGTTAGTTTTTCCAATAAACTTACGGTTAGTTTCACTTAGTCTTAAATTCTTTTAGTCATCCGATACGTTATAATCAATTTTGATAGATTTGGTTAGTTTGGGTTAGTAGTTCAATCAACTCTCGGTTAGCTACATTTATTCTCAACTTATTTTAGCCATTTCAAGCTTTTCAGAATACATTAAAATCAATTTTAACAGATTTGGTTAGTTTGGGTTATTCGTCAACAACTTTCGGTTAGTTTCATTTAGTGTCAACTTATTTTAATTATTTGAATCTGTTCCGATACGTTATAATCAATTTTAATAGATTTGGTTAGTTTGGGTTAGTCCTCCAATCAACTTTCGGTTAGTTTCAGTTAGTATCAACTTATTTTAGTAATTTGAACCCGTTACGATACGTTATAATCACTTTTAATAGATTTTGTTAGTTTTGGTTAATCGTCGAATCAAGTTTTGGTTAGTTTCACTTAGTCTCAGCTTATTGTAGTCATTTGAACCGGTGCCGGTGCCGATACGGTACAATCAATTTTGATAGATTTGGTTAGTTTTGGTTAGTCGTCCAATCAACGATACAAAAATGCCGTAACGCGAGACGAAAACATAAACCATGTCATAACGTGGCCTTGAAAAATCACTTTCATGAAACCAAAGAAGTGTAGTAAAAATGAGATTCCGAAGTATTATATTATTATATATTTTTAAATAAATTTTAGGTAATTCCACTATTATTGATATCTTTGAAACGGTCAAAGCTACAAAGTTGATTAAATTAGAAAGTTGCCATTATTGATGCCTTTTCAAGATCAATTTGCAGTGTTGTTAAATTCTTGTTAGATTCTGAGATAGCAACAGTGGTATCACCTAAAAATGACAAACGTATAGCAATTTTTTTTTCAATTTACTTCTATGAAAATATTTTTACAACTTTGCTCAGTTTCACTTGATTTTTCACATGGCCGGCATTCAGTACGTCTTTCGGTACGAGTCCATACAATCTCCTGAATACATCTCTGACTAGAGAAAGCCACGCGAATCAATCGGACACTTACGCAGCGCATCGGTCATCTCCAGTTGTCACTTGATATAAAAGAATGTGGCTGAATTACATCAAAGGATTTACCGCTGAGTGAACTTACTAGTTTACATATACTTTGGTACAAGTAACCATGTTTACTTTGCTTCTTTAGTCCAAAATACACACTTTTACCACTAAATATCTATATGAATGTAAACAAAATAAGTTAGTTCTGAGACTGCGCAGTTTCAATTAGCAGGTTATCGATCGATTCCACGTGCTTCATCACCGCATGGCCGCGAATAAGCGACAGGTTTTAAGAATTTGGAAAAATATTTTTGCCGTTGTATATACTACCAAAAATTTAAAAGCAAGTTGATAGATGATATATTTAACACAAAATTAAATGGTTTTGTCTGTCTTGCTTCTCTGATACGTGAAATATAACAAGAGATAAATATTGAATATAACTAATTAACGACTTTTTGGTTAAGAATTATCCTGCTATGTGCGCATTATCGAACTACTACGTGACTACGGAGTACACCCTATGGCACTCTGTATACATGACGTAAGACGTCGAACACTAGACCACGGCACATATAACAACACTAGACACTAGCGAGGTCCAAGTCACGGATAGTCCTGATCAATCAAAAGCAAGACGCTAGTGTTCTGCGTTCAAGCATGGCTCTACGCTCGCTTCGCTCGCTACGGGGACTCAATGACCAAGAACTAACCCAAAATTAAGAAAAAAAAGTAAATTAATAAAAAACAAACATATCCTTTAAAAAAGGTAAACAAAACATCCGACGGGAATCGAACCCGCAGCGCAGAAATGACAGGTAAGCACTCTACCTATTACACCACCCCACAAAATAACCCCCCTTATTTTGTGCACCACCCAGGCGGTTGAGGATTGATGCAGAACGTAAAGACATGGATAATTCCGACATACGCTAGCGTCTTGCTTTTGATTGGTCAAGACTATCCGTGACTTGGACCTCACTAGACGCTTATGTTAATTATTGGTGGAATTCAGTGTTGCCGCGCTAAGTTTCGAAAATGTACTGAGCAGAAGCAATAAGATGTACTGATTTTACTAAAATTTTAATTTACCATAAAGTGAAATATTGCCGAGTAGATGAAATTAAACAATTATGTTTTGCAAAGTATTTTTATTTTTTATCATTAAATATACAAGACACAAGAAAATAAAATAAATAATGTAAATATAAAAAAAAGTCGCGTGTGGCACAGTACAACTGATATAGAAGTGAATATTTCTTTACCGATTCCATAAGTAGTGATGCAAAATTACTGGTAATTTATTTTTTGGTAAGAATATTGGTAATATTACGAAATTTTCGGTAATATTGCTAAACAGCATCGAAAAAACTATCTTTTTAGAAAAGGAGAACGCACAAATGCATCGAGAGAACAGAGCTTCATTGCCCTAATTAATTAGAGGGCTTCAAGAAGTTTAATAACGCATACAAAGTAATGGAACTTAAAACTGTCATCACAGTCTATTACAAAGTTTCAATCTAAGTACAAAACAAGACAAATCAGTTAAATATATGTACAAGTTTATTACAAAAAAGTAACAAAATAATTTGCTGTGCAGTGAACCCAAATCTCATAGCAAACAGTCTTAAAAAAAATTTAAAACAAATACTAACTCTTGTAAAAAAAATATGAAAAAGGTAGCACTAATTTGCACCACTTGCGTATTTCACAAGATAAAACAAAAAAAGAAAACTTAAAAGAAACCTTGTGCATGTCATGTGTGCTATCGCTACACGTGTTTTAGTGTGTCGCAACCACTGAATAGTATATAGTTCAGTGGTCGCAACAAGCAAAAAATCCATTATGAATTTTAAAACGCGGCGAATTCTACGTAACCGAGTGTATAACGTTAAAGAGAATATATTTATATCTAGGGGCTGAGCCATAACTCGGAGCAGGTTTGCGCAGTCAACTGTTTTCATGTACCTCGCGATGCAATTGCAATTGTGTCAACCAATCGTTTCTATGTCCCTGATGGTCTAGAGGTCTGCGTGGTTAGCCTGCACTTCGGCTACCCGAGTTCAAACCCCGTCGGTTTTTTTTTAATTTTTTTCTAAGGTTATATTTCTAAACAGTTTTTTTGGGTTAGCACTTAGTTAGTTTCCTTTTCTTGAGCCCCTGTAGCGAGGAAAGCGAGCGGAGGGCCATTCGAAAGGTGAATTTAGGCAACACACATTACTGCTGCTGAGAGTTATGGCTCAGCCCCTAGACGTAAGTACCTAATATTACCCGGAAAATTTCCGAAACTTCTAGGGAATGGTCGCTATAAACAATTAATTTTTAAATCATTTATGACCACAAAGGTGGGAGTGGTAACTAACTTTATATTTAACCACTATAATTAGTGGACTGTATTAAAATAGAGTGGTGGGAGTTTTATTCATAGGGTGTGGATTTAAACATATAATTTAGGTATTGCGTACTTTAATAATAGAAGAATTAATTTGCATTAAATATGATTCATATATACAATGATTTCTAACTACTTTCAAACATTCATCATTTCACACATAAAACTAACTAGGTACTGTACATGGTGTTAACTATTAAGTATTAAATGTCCAACAAAACTTCTTGATTATTTAATTTAAATTGAACGTCTCCCTTTGCGGGATATCCGACGTCGGATATCCGGTTTATCCAGCACATGTCCTGTGTCCGACTGTCCGACAAACGTGTGAAAGCTTCCATTTAATATCACGTACCTCGCGATCGGATATCCGATACCGGATGATCTTAACCGGCATGTGTGAAAAGGCACTTAGTCTGTCTGTCGTTGTCAACTGTCAGTATCCAATCCAAAATCAGCTGAGAATTTTTGCGTTCACATGGGTCATAGATAAACCAACATTATCTATACATGGGTGATGTGGCGCTAAAATTTGCGTACTTAGCGTTTATGTGTTTTACGCACGTGGGACGACTATCTCTAGCCCTTCGTAGCCCCAGGAATACGCTGTTGCAAAACTTATTCTAGTTGCTTGCATTCGCGCCATATCTTCGCGATGCAATCAGTTTGTCGCAAGAGCCCTCATGGTCCAGGGAACTAGATGGTTAGGTCTCAATCCGGCGGCCAGGGTTCAAATACCGTTACTTTTTTTGTATTATTTTTTTTCTTCATTTTGGGCATGTCTGGGGTTAGTTTTGGTTAGCACATGGTTAGTGTCCATTTCTTGAGCCCCCGTAGCGAGCAAGCGAGCGGAGGGCCATGCGAAAAGCGCTCTGGTTTGGCAACAGCGTATTGCAGGGGCTACGTAAGGCTAGAATTAGCCGCGCTTATCAAAGAAGTCTGTCAAGTCAAACGTCAAACGAAACTATCAATTATTTTCAATATTTTCTTCTTAGACAAGGAAATAAGAGGACAGATAACATGGGAAAAAGCCTGTTACCGGCTGCCACATAAATTACTGGGTAACTTTAATAAATTCATTAAAATTATAATTAATAAATAATAACTAATACGTTAAGGTAATTTTCAGTCATAAAATAATATAGCCATTTTATAGGTAGAGAATGAAAAATATGTTACCTACGCCTCTGTTGAATGAGTCTCCTTGAAGAAGATTTATGGCTTTATTGATATTTGCGAGCATTGTATAATACAAACCGATGTTGTACGGTATTTAAGAACCTTTCCTGAGTAACCTCCTAAAATTTCAGACCCGTACCTATACGGGAACTTTTTTGTCCTACAGCATATATGATGATATGTACATGCGCGAAGTGAAAAATCCACCAAAATATGAAAAATGGGACGAAAAAAAATATTTGCGAGCCTTGCATACTACAAACGGATGTTGTAGGGTATTAAGGAACCTTTCCTGAGTACCCTTCTAAAATTTCAGAACCGCACCTATACGGCAACATTTTTGTCCTATAGCATATATGATGATATGTACAGGCACGAAGTGAAAAATCCACCAAAATATGAAAAATGGGACGAAAAAAAATATTTGCGAGCCTTGCATACTACCAACGGATGCTGTAGGGTATTGAGGAACCTTTCCTGAGACCCGCACCTGTACGGGAAATTTTTTTGTCGGAAATTCATGAAACATAGAAATAAATCGTAGTAGGATTACAAAGAAGTTGACCCGATCGCATCAGTGAACTTTGTCACATGAAAAATCGAAAAATCTGAAAAACGCTGCATAACCACGGGTGAAGTGGCGAATAGCTTAGACTGACTTCCTGAGTACCCTACTAAAATTTGGGAACCGCATCTATGCGGAAACGTCGCGTATGGATGACCGCATAATGCAAAACCCAGCAAAATATGAAAGATGGGTCAAAAAAAAATATTTGCGAGCATTGTATAATACAAACCGATGTTGTACGGTATTTAAGAACCTTTCCTGAGTAACCTCCTACAATTTGAGACTCGCACCTATACGGGAACATGTTTGTCCTATAGCATATATGATGATATGTACATGCGCGAAGTGAAAAATCCACCAAAATATGAACAATGGGACGAAAAAAATATTTGCGAGTTTTGCATACTACAAACGGATATTGTAGGGTATTGAGGAACCTTTCCTGAGTACCCTCCTAAAATTTCAGACCCGCACCTATACGGGGAATTTTTTTTCGAAAATTCATGAAACATAGAAATAAATCGTAGTAGGAATACATAGAAAAACACTGCATAACCACAGGTGAAGTGGCGAATAGCTTAGACTGACTTCCTGAGTACCCTACTAAAATTTGGGAACCGCATCTATGCGGAAACGTCGCGTATGTATGACCGCATAATGCAAAACCCAGCAAAATAAGAAAGATGGGCCGAAAACAAAAATTTTTCGAGCATTGTATACTACAAATCGATATTGTACGGTATTTAGGAACCTTTCCTGAGTAACCTCCTAAAATTTCAGACCCGCACCTATACGGGAACGTTTTTGTCCTATAGCATATATGATGATATGTATAGGCTCGAAGTAAAAAATCCACCAAAATATGAAAAATGGGGCGAAAAACAATTTTTGCGAACATTGCAATCATTGCATACTACAAACGGATGTTGTACGGTAATGAAGAACCTTTCCTGAGTACCCTTCTAAAAATTCAGAACCGCACCTATACGGGAATTTTTTTGTTATCGGCAAAATTTGGCCAAAAAAATGGTACGGACGACTAATTTTTGCACATTCTAGTGCAAAAATTGGTCGCCCGTCCATTTTTTTGGCCATTTTTTTTCCCATTAAAAAAAATAATTATTTACAAATGGTCTTTAATTTATAGTCATATTCTCTTACAGCCTACGAATAAAATGTATTTACAGTCAAGTACCTAACCTAAACCTATTCAAACCGATTGGGCGGCCGCCTGGTCCTCTTCTGCTCAAGAACAGGCTGGGCAAGTATCTCCCGATTCGCCGTTCTATATCTCTTCCTAGCCCGACTTATCTCCTCATCATCCGGCAAAACCCTTTTCGTCCTCGTCTACGACGACAGCATGATCTCGGAGTCATCCGCAGTGACGGAGGAATCATCATTCGACGACGAAACCCTCTTCGTCCTCGTCGACGACGGCACGATCTCGGAGTCATCCGAAGTGACGGAGGAATCATCATCCGACGACGACATCGGCTGCTCATCCCGACGGATGTTAGGGTGAGCGGACAGCACCTTCCATATCTGCTTCGCACGCCGCTCCGTCAGTTTTCGCAACTTCCATACTTCGAAGAACCCTGACAACAATGGTAAAAGTCATCGGTCTATTAACACCGACAACAGCCAGGACCTCGTCGACCATGTGAAGGTAACGTTCTTCTTTCCTATTCCTACCCAAGGACCTGTACTTGTGATTCTTGCACAAGTCCGATACGTAAATACACTTCGAACACTCTATTGGAGGCATGTTACTACTTAAGCCGGAGAAAAACTGAATGCCATCCGTCGAAAATGACACATATTTATACCTGAGCTCGTCACACCCGAACGCGTTCAAACGTAACGAAGCGTACGGACAAAATCGTCCGTCGCCATCCGTCCGTCAATCCATCCGCACGCTCTCCGATTAGAAGATACGAAAATGGAATGCGCATGAGTCCACCGTGTCGGGCCGCCTACCGTCTTCCCAGAGCCCGGGGGGCCGGTTTAGTTTCAAGTCTATCCACGGGAACGGCGAAAGCCACATTTGTACTCGATTCCGGTTAAACAGCTCAAAGATGTACATTGTGTTGATAAATTTTGTGAAGGTGAACCTTTTTTCGAAGAAGGAGGATCATCTACGGGCCTAACGAAGCACTTCGTGTGATGTGTGTGCGCGAGTGTGTCGCTTTCGTACCGAGCGTCCATCCCTACTGGAGCAGCACACCTGATACCGTGTGATATCGATACGGAATGTTACCCCTCGGCCCCGCGACCCGTACCAACCGCCATTTGTTTTATATGTGTTTCTTGGTATGGTGAGTCGTTGTTATAGAATATTGTTGATTTTTATTGTTTAATGACGAATGGATTGCACGATATATGTAGGAAAATGTTGCTGGGCAGGCAGTTAACGACGGAGCATAAAATTTAGACTGTAATCCGATAATTAGACGTGCAAATGAAATGATATATTTTCAATATTTTTATTAACAGGTGGCCATTGCACGAATATTGGATGAACGCATGCATTTAGTAATGATTTGAATAAATAGTATATTTCATTATCAGCCCAGAAACTAGGATTTTCCGGTGCACGCGCGACAGTTTCTGGTGTGAGGCGCAGTGTTGCCAACGACACGGAAACTTCCGTGTTTTCACGGATTTTTGAAACTAGAACACGGACACGGATTTTATTGGGTTCCGTGCAATGAAAACACGGATTTTTTACAGAAGATTTGGCGTTATTATATTATTTGTGTCATATGTCCATTTTATATAATTCACTTAATTTTAATCGATATTTCATATAGATATTATTCAATCCTAAAAATAGATGTGCCAATCATCTGGTCTCTTTAGTTTCAAAGATGCGTTGATAAATCGGAATTTCAAAATATTGACGACCACTGACAATTTTGGGCTTTGGGTCAAACGCTCAATGCGAAAGTCATTTCACCATGAGAGCCGATAGGAGGAGGCAGTTGCCTAAAGTATTAAAATAATGCATAGTATAAAAAAACATTTCAAACTCATTAAAATTTAGAAAAACTATCTACACGTTACTTTTGGTGACCCTCCCCCCCCCCCCCCGCTCTCTCCCTCCTGAAATTTGTTCTGCCTGCGCCCATAACTTTAACATATGAATCTAATCAAAACAAAGAAATTGTTTTATCACTAGTACCATTAATGGAAGTCTGCTGGCTTCATAGGTAGTAAAAAAATATATTGTGCTCTATTTAAGCCAGTCAAATCAATGTTAAAAAATGGTAAAGACGGATTCGGCATTGTCTTTGAGTTATCTTAAGTTGATTATTTGTAAAAAGAAGAATTATTTTATGCTGTTTCAAATAAATGGATTAAATAAGAAGACTTTCTCTGCTTCTCATTTTAAGCGTCGTAAGCTGGTAAGCAACTATTGAACTATTTTATCTTAATTACCATCATGAAAAATCCAGAGAGGTGCATCTATGACGTCATATTCTATTTATTTTCTAGTTGAACATTTCAACTCAGTGCCATTTTTCTTCCAAGAGCTTAACTCTTCGATATGCAATTGATTTTACGTTTACAGTAACCTTTTTTAAGCTACATTTCAGGGACACGGAAAAACACGGAAATTTTGAGGACTCTGTTACGGATTTTTTCTGATTTATGGTTGGCAACACTGGTGAGGCGTAGCCGAACACCGGAAGTCGTGCAAGCACAGGAAAAGCTGTTTCTGGACGTGTACGTGTAATGAACGATATTTTTCATAATACCTCTCTGAAATCAAGACATAAACATAAAATTATTATAATTTTACGTTTCCAAAATCATGTCAATAGATTTTGTATTCATATGAAAGCAAACGTCAAACTTGCAAGACAGGTATTTATCTAATATTCATCAAGCGTTGCTATGGAAATGTGTTTGTATGCTTTGTTGTAATTGAATAGGCAGCTAATTTTGAAGTATTTGTGACAAGTAATGTCAGAATAAATAAAATAATTTTACTTAAAATTAGACTATTGACGCAAAAATGTGCTAGATTAATCTTGTAGACTGCATCGCTGTAGAATTTTCCCCCAATTTATGCTTATTCTGTGACTAAATAACTGCAAATTTAGCACTTATAATCAGGGAGCGGGAAAACTTCCCGTTCCCTAATTAGGGACCGGGAAAATTTTTCCCGTGCCCGGACCGAAAAGACTGACTTTCTTTGCTCTACAGAGACGTCGAAAATGATAGTTTTCAGAGAGGTATTATGAAAAAATTATTTGTACGTGGGTGACAT
>MU193570.1:0-19255 GCA_016904865.1 Pissodes strobi
AAAACATTAAAAAAGGAATTCGTGATAATTTACTGAACTTATACAATACATTTATCAAAGCCGTTCGTTCAGTTTACCAAACTCTAAGTCATGAACAAATATATTTCGTTAAGAAATGTTTCACTTCTATAAGGGACAAAGTAATAAGAGTGTATCAAATGTTGAAAGCCCCATAAGATTCCTACCTCCTGTATTGAATATATTGACCCTGAAGTATTAGAAGAAGCCGAATCAGAAGAAGATACGCAAACAGATTGCAAAATGGCTATGACAAACGCTGAATTTTTCAATTTAGCAAGCAAAATTTTCCCATCAGAGTTCGATGGCTCACTCGATAAATTACAGACCGTGATTGACGCCCTTACACTCCTACAAGTAAATTCTGAAAACCACGAAGCCAATGCAGTAGCCTACATAAAGACAAGATGAATTGGGAAAGCCAGAGACTTAGTAGAAGCAAGTGACTCCCTAACCTCAATAATAGACAAACTAAAAGCAGGAATTAGGGTAGAAAGCTCACAAATGACCAGTGCAAAACTGTTTGGCCTCAATCAAAGCAACAAAGATAAATCCAGGTTTGCCACAGAGATCGAAGACCTTGCGCAAAGGCTAAAGAGAGCATACATCCATGAAGGAGTCCCAGTAGCAGCAGCCGAAACCTACGCTACAATCGCTACAGTTAAGGCCCTAATAACGAATTCAACCTCAGAAAAGGCTAAATTGGTTATGGATGCCGGAATATTCAACAACTGCCAAGAGGCATTGTCTAAGTTATTAAATGTAAACGGCGAGTCACCAGCAAACTCGGTGCTATACACAAGGCCATTTTACCCAATCAAATGCTCCCCGTTTCGCGCATTTAGAAGAGACAATAGAGGTAATTATCGACGTAATTATCTCGCAAGTAATGCACAGTACGACAGACAAGACAATAATTGGAGAAAACAACAGAGTCAGAACAACAGAAATGGTCATACCTAGAGAGGCAGAGCCAATCATTATGCGAATAGAGCCAGGGGAAACCAGCAGTATATGCCTAGAGGAAACGGCGGATACGTAAGGCAGCTGGCAATAGAAGACAACCCGGAAAACTCCGAGGACCCTCAGCTCGGTCCAGCAAGGGGTTCGTAAATATTTTTAATTGGACCTCATACTTTCGAACTTTGTATCTATTAACTCAGAAATGACCGGAAATGACACGATTGTACTTCTTATAGACACCGGCGCTGATATAAAAATAAACAAAACCGAAGTCTGCAAAATAAAAGGAGTCACAGATGGTGCGACAGCATCAATAGGTACTACAAAAACAGAACGTTACTTCAGAGAATATCAAGTAAGTCACAAATTTCATGTAGTCAACGACAATTTTCCTATTTCCGCAGATGGAATTCTAGGTAGAGATTTTATACCAAAAAACCAATGTCACCTAGATTAGGCCAACACAACGCTCGAAAGTGGCAATAAAAAACGAAGACATAGAAACAGAAAGTTTAGATAACTATCAGATTTACAACATAGATACTGCAATGAAAAATAGAGAAGCAGTTTTACAACGAGAACTAAACAAGCAGATACCAGATTTGGCAAAAACTGAAACAATTGCTCTATGTAAAGAATTTTCCGACATTTTTGCTCTAAGTACAGACAAATTAACAACAAATAACTTCTATAAACAAACATTAAAATTGACAGACCAAAATCCTGTGTACATCAAGAACTATAGAATACCGCATGCTCAAAAAGACGAAATAAACAATCAAGTGCAAAAAATGCTAGAAGACAAAATTATTGAAGCATCAACTGCTGAATATAACAGCCCGATATTACTCGTTCCAAAGAAATCATCAAATGGCAAAAAAGCGTGGAGACTTTGCCTAGATTTTAGGGTTATAAATGAAAATAAACTAGTGGCCGATAAATTTCCTTTACCTAGAGTAGATGACATATTAGATCAACTTGGAAGAGCCAAATTTTTTTCAACCCTAGATCTGAAAGCAGATTTTCATCAGATTCCGCTGGAAGAAAAATCGAGAGATGTCACTACTTTCAGCACGGATACAGGAATATTCAGATTAACCAGACTGCCATTCAGTTTAAAAGTTAGCCCTAATGGCTTTCAGAAAATGATGAACATCGCATACGCGGGCATTACACCCGAAAAAACTTTTCTGTATACGGACGACATCATAGTAATAGGTTGTTCGAAAAACCACCACCTTAAAAATCTAAAAAGCGTTTTTGAGACATGCAGGAAACCCAACTTAAAATTAAACACAGAAAAATGTACATTCTTTCAAAACGAAGTAACATATTTAGGACACAAAATTACCAACGCAGGCATTCTACCAGACGATTCTAAATACGATATAGTAAACAAATATCCAGCACCGAAGAATGCCGACGAAGCAAAACGTTTTATTGCATTTTGTAACTACTATCGTAGATTTATCCCCGACTTTGCACGCATTGCAAGGCCGTTAAATATGCTTACCAAGGAAAATGTTCAATTTAACTGGTCACAGGAGTGCCAAAATGCATTTAACACTTTAAAAGCGGCTCTTATCGCAGAAATTCGAGGGAAAAGATCTACCCTTGCATACGCATCTAGAGCATTTACGAAAGGAGAAGCAAATAAGGCAACAATAGCGGCTAATGCATTGGGCAATAAATCATTCTAAAGCTTATTTATAAGGGAAAACATTCCTAGTCAAGTCCGACCACAAACCACTTGTTTACCTATTTGCAATTTCATTTCATTTATTTATTAGTGCCAATATACAAAAGAGTATTTACACACGTCAGTAAAAAGATAAATTACTAAAACTTACAACTAAAACAGTTGACAAACATTTAAAAGAGTTAAAATTTGGGAACAAGTAAAATATATAACTAGCATAACATAACTGGACTGGACTAAGTACAAAAAATAGACAATAAAGTTTAAAAATATGGCACATCAAAATTAAAATTTAAATATTCGTCAATGCTATAGAAAGCTCTGCTGATAAGAAACTCTTTTACTGTCCTCTTGAATGCTGCAAGGGGGAGTTCCCTGACAACTTGGGGAAGCTCATTATAAAAAATCAGAGACAAACAGCCGGGACCATCCCTACACCTCTCAAGACGTCTGTAAGTGGACACCAAGTCACGTCTCCTGCGAGTGTCATGATTATGCAAGTCGGAATGTCTAACTAGTTGGTTAAGCCTAGTTTGCACAAATAACAGGCACTCTAAAATGAAAATAGACGGTAACGTTAATATCCGAAGAGAGATAAATGCAGGATGGCAATCCTCTCTGTACTGTAAACCCCCTACAACCCTTATTGCCCTTCTCTGTACTCGAAAAACATCCATGGCTCCAGGTGCATGTCCCCAAATTAATATGGCATACGCAATGTGAGAATGGCAAAGAGAGAAATAAGCCTGCAATAGAATTGATCTAGAAACATTATCAGAGAGCCTACGCAAAAGAAAGATGTTAGAGCTTAACTTAGCTGAAATGCAGTCAGTATGAAACCCCCATCGCAGTCTTGCATCCAGGTGCACCCCAAGGAACTCCACACACACACCTTCACACTCAGTAGGAAGCTGTCTCATAGAAAATATAATTTTCTGGGTTTTTTTGACATTCAAAAAGAGCCGGTTTGCTGTGAACCAATCCACTGCAGTATTAAGTGCCTCACTTGAGGCTGCATCAGCCACATCAACCTCTAGACCAGTGCTGGATATGGTGGTATCATCCGCAAAGAGTGTATATTTGTTAATGTGGTCAACGTCAGGCAAATCATTGATGTAAATTAGAAATAATAGAGGGCCCAGTATTGAGCCCTGTGGCACCCCCACCTTTACCTCTCTCTCTGACGACCTCACACCACCAACATTCACAACCTGGAATCGGCCGGATAGATAACTAGATATAAGATGTACACTGATTTCATCAAATTTGTATTTACACAGTTTCTGTAAGAGCAGGTCATGGGGAACACAATCGAAGGCTTTGCTTGAATCACAAAATGCAGCCGACAAGTATCCCCTACCCTCAAACACCTCCTGAATTTGCGACACAAGATTCAAAACGGCCAAAGGTGTACTACCTCCCCTCCTAAAGCCAAACTGTTGGGGTTTTAGTAGATTGTGAGCCTCTAAGAAACTAACTATACGAAAGGCCATAAACTTCTCGAAAACCTTTGACAAAACAGGAAGTAATGAAATAGGTCTAAAGTTACTAGGATCAGTTGTAGCACCCTTTTTATGAATTGGTACCATCATGGCTTTCTTAAGGACTGACGGGAAAACACCTGCTCTGATGCAGGAATTGATGAGTTTTGTTAGGGGTATAAGAATAATGTTTTTGATGCTCTTTATGAGCTCAGTGGTCAGGCCAAAGAGATCCCTGCTTTTTTTATTATTTAGATTGGTAATAATGTCTCGTATGTCATTGAAACCAGCCTCGCCAAAAGTGAACTCTTCCACCTGCCGTATGTTCAGCAAATCAAATGGATCAAGATTAGAACCATTCAATTGACTTTGCAAATCAGGAGCTATGTTGACAAAGAAGTTATTAAAATCATCAGGTGAAACATCATATTTTGGACTATCATTTATAACTCCACGATACTCATTAATGATATTCCACATACATTTAATTGGGTTTGTAGAGTTGCTAATGAGGTTGTCATTGGAAGCAATTTTGGCCTCTTTAAGAACAGAATGATACCTTTTTTATATTCATTTATTTGGATTTTTAGAGCATCAGAAGGAGTTTGGTTATATAAATCCTTCAAAAAATGAAGAACTTCCCTCATTGATTTTACCTCATCAGTAAACCAATTAATAGTGCGATTCTGATCGTTCCTTTTGTGATAGGTTCTCTCTGGAAAAGAAGCAAGAAATCCCTCCGTCAAGGAGTCTTGAAGGAGAGTAAATTTTTCATCCACAGTCAAGGAGTTACACTTAAGAAATTCCCAATCCAATTGTTCGACAAATAAATAAAAGGCCATTTTACCTTCCATTGAAATTGGCCTACAGACTGTCTTAGAATATGCAAGCTTACCTTTTTTATGAGGAAGTTGGAATTTGACAAGTTGACCAAGATGATCAGATAGCGCAGAGTCAACCACCGAGACCCAGTAGTTCCTTTCCTCCAGATCAGAGAAAACATTGTCAAGGCAACGACTCTGACGAGTTGGTACATTAATCATCTGAAATAGACCAAAAGAGTTAATAAGACTACAGAGAGCCTTACTATTTTCCGATTCACTGCCAAAATAAACATTAAAATCTCCTGCCATAAGGAGCATTATAAGATCCTTTACACAAATAGTGCACTATATAAAAATCGGCCTTTCCCATTGGTCGATCCGTATGGCCCTCCGCTCGCTTCGCTCGCTACGGGGGCGCAAGAAAAGGAAACTAACCAGGTGCTAACCCAATCTAACCCAGGACATACCCAAAATCAAGAAAAAAAGCTGTTTAGAAACATAATCTTTAAAAAAAATAAAAAAATGCAACGGGGTTCGAACCCGCGGTTTCCAGGTGAGACCCAACGATCTAAACCTCTACACCACAAGAGCCCTTCATAGGAATTGATTGCATCACGCAGACATATCGTAATACGAGATGGATCGACCAATAGGAGAGGTCGATTTTTACATAGTGCACTATTTGTGTAAAGGATCTTTAAATGCCCATAAGGACATGACCGTCAAAATTGACCAGAATGAGACTCGATTTGGAAGAGTTCGACTTGAAAGTAAACTACATAAAAGGGAAACACAATGTGGGAGCTGACTCCTTGTCCAGAATCAGCGTGGACGAATTAAAAGAAATAGCCAATAAGTCCGTACAAGTATTAGCAATAACGAGAGCAATGTCAAGGAAAGATAATAAAGAAGAAACAAAGAATATTGTAAAACCAAAAATTCAAATTCCAGAACCTAAAATTCTAGAAACCCTAGATAAATTCAGTATAATGAAATTACCTATGGTAAAATTCGAAAATAAGCCCAACTATCTTAGGATAGTCTTAAGGAAAAAAGGTCAATCCAACGATGAAAATTACGAAAATACAATTATGATCACTAATGGCAATATATCTCTAGCGACAATATTGTCTAAGCTCGAATCAGTGGCTATCGATCAGGATATGGATAAGGTTAAGTTGAAAACGAACGACCAAATATTTAAAATGTGCACAATAAATGAATTAAAGAAAATAGGGAATAAGGTTTTGAAGAATTTAAATATTATTTTATATAAGGATCCAATTGTTATCTCGAGTCGCGACGAGAAAACAAACCTAATTAGACAACTTCACGATGATCCACTTACGGAAGGACACTGTGGACAGAAGAAACTACTCAAAAAATTGAGAACCAAGTATCGTTGGAAACGAGTGTCAAGAGATGTAGCAAATTATGTAAGAAATTGTGCCAAATGTCAATTAAATAAAAAGAAAGTGACTCATGTGGAACCCATGATTATTACACCTACTCCCAGTGGCGTAGCTACCGGGTGGGCCTGGGGGGGCAAGGCCCCACGGCGCCAAGAGAAATTAGGCGCCGCTCCGAATTTATAAATATGCTAATGCTAACAACGCTCATGAGCTTAACTGGGTTTTTAAATTAATTAAATAATAATACAATCAATGACCAAAATATGTATTAAACTTTTTACCCAACCAATACATTTTGTGTCAGGTATTCATTATCTATTCTACGTAGAATAAAAAGATATATCCCGGCGCGGTTGCATTTGGTACATGCAAATTTGTAAAAGCGCTGCGTAAGTGCCTTTTCACACATGCCGGATAAGATCATCCGGTTTACGGATATCCGATCGCGAAGTACGTAACATTAAATGAAAGCTTTCACACGTTTGTCGGACAGTCGGACGCCGGAAACTTGCTGAATAAACCGGATATCCGACGTCGGATATCCGATGTCGGACTCGTGTGAAACGGGGCTAAAGCGGTCGTAAAAAAGTATGTGTTTTTTAGAGTTTCGTATTTGGGAAGTACCATTAGCCAGACAAGTCTAAATAGAGCAATACTAAGCATAGAAAATTAAGTTGTCCAAAAAAATAATTTTGATCAAATAATCGATCAATTATTGTCGATTTAAAACCGAAGAAAGACTCCAATATTTAATTAATTAGTTAATTAATTAAGGTTACAGATTTTTAGTTTACGTTTATATTTAAATATGTATGTATCTGTTGGTTGGTTGCCGTTTATATATTTTATATTCATATTCCTGTAAATAAAAAAAGCGTGTGCACTATGTGCGCATATCAGAAGTGAAACTTCTTAAACTTAAACGCCCTAGCCTCGGATTTGGTTAAAAAGTATTTTTTTAATATATCACTCAATTAACAAGAAGGGAAGGCCTATATGAAAAAAAAATTTCATAATAGTTTCGCTTATGTCTTGACAAGGTAATAGAGCACACCCCATATTTTTATTCTGTAAACTAACAAAGATATCACAATAATTAAACGCCCTAGCCTTATACATTGTAATAAGCAAATTTTGGAGAGGCGACGTGCAACGTTCAAATAGGCGAGGACGTGACAACCCTGGAAGACGAATGGCGCAGCAGTAGAATCGAATCGGTGTTATATAATACGGAGTATATAGATAGATTAGAAATAAGGCGTAGATATAGTTATTGTATGAATAGCAGAGTCGACTCATGGCGTTATGTAATTATGATGACTATACTGGCCAAGTTTTAAGGTGTAAGGCGGAAATATTTGTGGCTGTAATAATATTGGCGAAATAAAACGTGTTACTAAAAACTAATCGTTTACAACATATCTTAACGGATTTAGTTAAAAGGTAGTTTTTTAAATATAGGTATCACTCAATTAACAAAAAGGGAAGGCCTAAATGAAAAAAAAAACTTTTCTTTTTTAAAGTTTCGCTTATGTCTTGACAAGGCAATAAAACACATGCCGTATTTTTATCTTGTAAACTAACAAAGATATCACAATAAACGTCCGTGACCGTTTTCCGTTCTCTGCCAGCTCGCCCGCCGTATGTTGCGATCGCTCGCCGTTTAATACTATGATGTATTATTTTTGGATTAATTGTATATACACAAAATATAGGTTTGTTTTAGGCGCCAGCGGATAGGCTTGCCCCCCGGCGCCCACATTTCTAGCTACGCCACTGCCTACTCCACAGAGAAATTTCGACAGAAAATATTTAAAAACAATCAATACGCAGTTACGATCCAATGCGAATTAACAAAATGTGTAAAAATAGTACCGGTACCAAATAAAGAAGCAAAGACAATTATTGCAAAAGCAATAATGGACGAATTCATACTCACATATGGACCAATGAAAGAGATAAGAACAGATATGGGTACATGAGTAGTGAAGTATTGCAATAATTGACGAAATTATTAAACATAAATCATAAGTTTTCAACGGCGTATCATAGTCAAAGCATTGGAGGATGTGAGCGAAATCACAAAGTCCTTAACAAATATGTACGCATGTACCTATATTAACGAAGCAAAAACCGATTGGGACGAACTAATCAAATATTACAGTTTCTGTTATAACACTACGCCCAGTGCATATCACAACTATACCCCGTTTGAGTTAGTTTTTACACGAAAAGCGGAAATGTTTGAAAATTTGTTAGGAGAGAAAATTGACCCCGTATACGATGTAGACGCTTATTACCAGGAAGATCGACACTTGATACAAGCAACAAACATTCGCGCTCAACCGTATATCTCAAAAGCTACAGAGCTGCGTAAACTGACCTACGATAAAAAAGTTAATCAATTACCAGGAGTCGTAATAAACAACGAAAACCGAACAAAATTTGATCCTTGGTACAAAGGTTCTTTCTCCATAACGAGTATAGACGGAGTAAATTGCACAATAGAAGACGCAACGGGTAAAAAACAAACTGTACATAAAAATCGAATTCAACCGTTTGCGAATCTCTAAGCTCAATCTCCATACTTTTATTTTTTTGTAAATTAGTCTTAAGCAATGCCGAAGAACACTTACGCGAGTGACAAAACATTGGACAAGTGCAGTGAATTAGAATAGCATATAACACAATGTATATTTTGTATAACGTATGTGTAAGGTATAATGTACTTTTCTTACTACTTTAATGTGTATATTTTTCTACTTTTATGTATATTTCTCTACTTTTATGTATATTTTTCTACTTTTATGTATATAATTTTTCTACTTTTTATGTATATATTTATAAGAATTTTAATTATTTTAACACCTCTTTGCATTTGGGCTGGCCAGTCAAGCAAAAAAAAACTGTAGTAACCGATAGTTACTGCCACACAAAAAATACTGTCACCAATAATTTTTACCACAAATACTATTTTTAACAAGATATATAAACAACATTTTATTTATTAGTTCATTATTATTATTATTATATAACCGCATAAAATTGCGTAGAATGTTGTATAGTTTATCTTTTACATTTTGGAACGTTTGCAAATTATGTTTATTCGAATGACCTCATTTTTGCCACAACAAAAATAAGGAGCATTCACAAAAGAGGGGAGGTGTAGCGTATCAGAAAAACACTCGGTATTTCATAAATTAGGTCACGACAGCAATCCGAATATTTCGAGGTCTAGACGAACGTTATTTACATTACTACACGTAATATTATTGTTTAACAGTGATGAACGAGATACTCGCCGCGGGTGACAAGACCGAGATAACCTTGCTGAATCAGTATTGTTATTGTAACATTATATTTATACTACGAACCTACACCAACCCAGGAGAGACGGAGTGACGCATTGATATGCGTAGGTAGATTATAAGGACATCCATTATGTCGCGTTGCTATCTTGTATATTCCTTGCTATAATTATAGTGACCTGGAGTTTTATTCAATAAATAAAAGGAGTTCTACATTGGTATATAATTATTTAGTGATAATATATAAGAATAAATTGAGCTTAAATCATCAATTTCAATTGTCTTATTCATAGAATTTGTTTTATTTATTTCGACCATTTCTAAAAATAGCCTTTCATTTAAAATTTTTTCTTTATGGAGAATTTTAATTTCATTAAAGTTTGGTATGTGACCAGTAATATATGCATGTTCAGATAAAGTAGAAGTGTTTTTTTGAAGTCTGATGTCACATTTATTTGAAGAAATTCTGTTTTTAGATTATGTGATTTTTATCCAATATGCTTTTTATCATAAATATCATATAATATAATACATAAATAAGTAAACAGCAAGTAGTGTGGTCTCTCTGTGAATATGAAGTGAATTTTTTGTGATAAATACAGCGTATTAATTCAATTATTTAATATCAACTTGTGCAGTTTTTTACCGGCAATAAGTGAATATCAACGAATTTTCAGGTTTGGGAAACTTATGCGTAAAAAATTGATGAATTATCTTAACATTAATATAATTTATTCTGTACGATAACAACATAAAAAAAATTTTATATTTTTTTTTGTTGGTTGTTTATGTTTGATTTCCGACCTAAACTAAATTTTTAATAGAGAGTTTTAGCATTGACTAACGCTAATATTAAGAATTATAAATGTACAAATAATTAATATAATATTATCCTTTTGTGCCCTTATCTTAACCTGTTGTCTAACCTATGTTTAAACCCTCTTTTTTTCCTGGAGCCCTCATACCTTGTACTTGTGTAATTGTCAATGCCTTGATAGACTCCAAGGCGAGAAGCGTGTGTCCTTTGTTTGCTTTTCGTTTTGATGTATTTTATTTATCCTTTTGTTATATAGTCATTTTTATCTAAGTAATTATTGATCAAGACTGCTTCTGACAAGGCTCATCATTTCTTCGCCCTATATTGAACTTGAATTATGGCTACAAAATTCAAATGCTGCAAAAATAAGCAACAGAATAACTGGCTGTGTGCTGCTTGTCATAACTTGTTTCATCCAAGTTGTTTGGAAACGAAAAGGGGTTGGACCACAATAACAGAGAATCTAATATTCTGTTCTGATATCTGTTCAGCAGGAGATACCAATGATGATGATGATTTGTCGCGAACTGAATGTGCCGCACTAAAGAGCATTCATTTGGAATTAAGGGGAGAACTTCAGCAAAGGGATGAATATATTAAGCGGTTTAAACGAAAATCAACCGCTTTTGAAGTTGATGCTTTGGAGTTAGAAGATAGATATGTACGAGAAATAACAGAACTAGAGGAAATTATTAAAGCATTGCAATCACAAATAGAAACTTCAAGGAACTCCAATGTAGTAATTGAAAATGAACCAAGTGTTTCTCACACCACAACACAGACTAACTTATTAATAACTAAAAATATCTCTACTCAAACTACTTGTGAAGAACAACAACAAAAGGCTAAACAGAAGAAAATATTAGATAGTGATTTATCCAAACTTGAAAATCTCAATCAGCAATTGTTGGCTGACCTTGAAATAAGTACAAAAAACTTTAAAGAGATCCAAATTAGGTTTGATAATGTTAATACAACAAATAGGAACATTATGGAATCATTAAGAATGTTGGAGGCTGATAATGGTATTTATCAAAAATAAATTTGTGAGCTTACTAACAAGCTAAATAATTCTACAGCAAATCAAAATTATAACGCCACCACAGTCGTTTTTCCTACTATTTACACGGATAACAGGCCTAAAATTCTTTTGATTGCAGGAAAATGTGGAAAAAATATGACCTTTTATTTAAAACAGAAATTTGGAGAGCTTTATAATATATCCACCTACCTGAAACCAGGAAGTTCTAATGAAGAGTTAGCACACACAGCAACTGGCCTGTCCCAAAACTTTAATAAGAGAGATGTAGTTATCTTATGGCTATATGGTATTTGTTCTCCGCGGGTAAATTCTTGCAACAAGTCATACAAATCATCTAGTTACTACCAGTCCACATATGATTGGTGATCAGGATGTAATTTACAACAGTAATATCTCTCTCTATAAATGCCTACATGCATACAACATAGATCTTAGTTGTCTGCTTGACTGCAATTCTACAGCTCATTTGGGAGATATCTCAAAAATGCACCTGGCATGTAAACTATTTAACCACATTGTGAGGTTTATTTTCTCCAAAGATAATGAAGGTCATATTGTTAATTCGGTATCTGCAGTATGTTGCTTGGATGACCCAGTGCTTGAATTGGATAAAGGAAATGCTCTTGAGTTGGAAGAGCAGAAGAACAGGAGTTTGTTGGCTGGGGACAGATGTGCGAGTGTGTGTAGTTTGGTGGATCCTAACATTCAATCAGTAGAGAATCACGCTACTTTAAATGATAAACATTTTTTAGGGGTCGAAACAGTGTCAGCGTCAACATAATGTTGCTAAATATACAATCTATAAGAAATAAGGTTGACGAACTGTTGCTGTTTCTTGACAGTGTTGCTTACCCGGATGTGCTGCTATTTGCAGAGCATTGGCTAAGTCAAAATGAATCAATATTTTTACCTAACTATGTTGTATTAGCATTAGCCAAGTACAGTAGAGAGTCCTCTACTCATGGAGGTACCTTAATTCTGATTCATAGTTCATTTTTGTGTAAGTTTAGATTCGCGATCTGCGATAATTTTAATTACCTTTCAGTTGAACGAGAGTTTGAATTTTTAGTTGTACATTCGGGTAGATTACAGCTGTATATAATTACTTTGTATAGGCCCCCTAATACTGATATGCATTTGTTTGTTACTAGACTTGAGCTCCTTTTATCAGGATTGCCTTTGCATACTTTTATCATATTAGCCGGTGACTTTAATATTGATTTTTTAAATAAATCTGAAAGAAGTCTTAATATGTTATTAAATTTGTTCGCCTCATTTGGTCTTTCTGTGCATGTAGATGCACCTACACGAATATCCGAGTATTCGTCAACTGCAATTGATTATTTTTGCTCGAGTCTGGACACTAATAGTGTAAACTGTGAGGTTATAAATGCGGGGCTGTTTTATGTAATGTTAATATTGACACCTATACACCCAAATTAACTAGCAGACGTGGTAGATTTTATACTAGGTCTAATTATAATAGGTTTTTGCACTTTGCAATGATGTAGATTGGAATGGAATTTTCTGCTCAATAGCACATCCTTTGGAACAGTTTCATAAACTTGTTGTGGAAATTTTTGAAAGTGCTTTTCCTTTGATAAATGTAAATTTTAAGAAGAGGGACCGTAAATGGTTTACTAAGGGCTTGAGAGTGGCCTCTAAAAATATGCGTTGTTTACACACTTTAAGAAAATATTATCTAAATAATCCATTTTTTATTTCTTATTTTAGAAGGTATCGTACTATTTATAGAAAAACCATAAAAATTGCTAAAGAGAAATACTTTGCAGATCGTATTTCAAACGCTAACAACAAACAAAAAGAAAGCTGGGGAATTATAGATGATCTTAGAGGCAAAAGCCACAATGTTAAAAACGTGAATATTGAGCCAGATAGTTTGAATTCTTTTTACTGCTCGGTAGCTGCTTCCCTAACAGAAAGTATTACTCCTCAAAAGGACGCCCTTGGTTATTTAAACAATATATCTGTACCAGAAACGTTTTATTTTATCCCAACAGATGTCCATGAAAGGAGGGGAAGTTTTTAAGGCGATAATGAACAAACAGGCATCTGGTTATGATGATATATCCCTCAATATTCTCATCAGACTTCCTGATCATATGTCAAATGCTTTGGCTGAAGCTATTAATGAATCTTTTTTGTTGGGAAGCTTTCCAGCTTGTCTTAAGCAGGCTATAGTAATTCATCTTCACAAGGGTGGAGACGATACCGACTTGTCGAATTTTAGGCCAATTTCATTACTACCAACATTAGCCAAGGTTGTCGAAAAAATTGTGAAAAAGCGTGTTGTTAACCTATTGGAGAGACATAATTTATTTAGTAGTCTGCAGTTTGGGTGTCTAGCAAGAGCACTAACGATGCAATTTTTTCCTTCCTAGAGGATCTATATCTGCGACTCAATGATGGAGAGGGCGCCGCGGCGGTGTTCTGTGATCTATCAAAGGCCTTTGACTGCGTGGATCATGGAATACTGCTGGGTAAACTCGAAATCTATGGCTTCAGAGGCAAATCACTAAAGTGGTTCAAATCCTATTTGTCAGACCGGTATCAGACTGTTTCCATTAATAATAAAAAATCCGCACCTTTGATGATGACTACAGGTGTACCACAGGGTTCAGTTTTGCGACCATTATTGTTCCTAAACGATCTTCCAAGGTTGCACGTTACTGGGCGTTTTACTGTTTTTGCGGACGACACGACAATACTTTGGCACTACAAGAATATAAGTGTTTTGGAGGAAAATATAAGAGTTGATTTGATTACAATTAAGGAATGGTGTGATGCCAACTATCTTTCATTGAATGTTTCCAAAACGAGTATTGTTAGTTTTAAGTGCCAAATTGACAACGTTTTAATAGACAACAGAGTCCTCCACTCTTTACAAGAAAATAAATTTTTGGGTATTTTTATTGATTCAAAGCTTAAATTCGAAAATCATAAACTGAACCTTAATAAAAAGCTGTCCAGGGGTTGCTTTGCAGTAAGAACTGTAGCCAGGGAACTACGGTTTTCCATGGCTCGAAGTGTCTACTTATCTTTAATTGAGTCACATTTGAGGTATGACATTTCATTCTGGGGTACATCCTCGGATTATTTGTTTCAATCTGTTTTTCGGATGCAGAAGAGAGCTGTTAGATTTATGTGTGGTGCTAGGTCTCGTGAATCTTGTAGGCCACTTTTTCTAAAACATAATATTCTGACCTTGGCCTGCCTACTTATTTTGGAAACTGTGTGCTTGATTGAGAAAAAGGTGGAAAGTCGATCATCGGTTTATTCTTTAAGAAGCTCTTATACGGTCTCTCTTCCTATTCCTACAACTGCTTTAACTAAAAACTCACTCTTTTATAATGGAAGAAAGCTCTTTAATTCTCTTCCTGTCAACCTAAGACAGATTAATAATCATAGGAAATTTAAAAGGGAGGTACGCCGGTTTTTAATTGCAAAGGCTTATTATTCAATTGAAGAATTTTATAGCGATGACCTAATCTGACATTGTGTCACGTTCAGATTTTGGGAGTTCGAGTCATTATTAAGTTTTGAAGCACCCTCGTAGCTATTCCGTCTAGCATTTAGCTTTCGGAGGGATTCGTTGTGCGAGTCTCGGCTTGGTACGGCCCGACCGGATGGTTGGGAGGGGGGGGGGACACGAGTTTTGCGGAAGAAAGGACTCGTCTTCCTTTTTGACTAGAGAAGTGGTTCCGTAAGTTGGCCGTAGTCTTATCTCTCGCCGAAGGCGGATTTTGGCCGATTTACGGGGAAGTATTTTCGTTTTGGTTCTGGGAACCTGCTAGTGAGATACGTATAGCGTTCGTTGTTCGAAGTTTTATTACCTGCTTCCACTTGGTCAACCCAGCCATTGTACGTCGTGTGTTTTGTTGTTTTTGATTCGAGTGCCCTTTTAGTAAGGTAAGAATTCCGTATTATTAGCCTATATTTCGCGGTTTCGTGGGTATTATCACTATTATCATTCACTATTGCATTATTCTTTTGATTATTAATTGCGGGTTCAAATGTTTAAATTTAAAGATTTCATTGCGTTGAATTAATTTTTTTTGGTACAGTTAAATTGACATGAGAATATTACCGGCTTTGGAATGTGAAAACGAACGAGTTTTGTTGATCCGGGCTCGCTATCGGGTTTTTATGTACCACTGAACTACGCGTTTTTATGTTGTTTCCGAACGTTTTGCGTTGTCGATTTTCGGCGATAGGGCTCGTTTCACTGAACTAATCTGGGCGCATTGTTTTATAATCAGGGCCATTATTTCGCATTTCGGATTTCAATTTTATGTATATTCTTTGAGCAATTTAAGAAAAATACGCGATTTGTTCTATTTTTCATTATTGTACCGAGTTTGGGACCGGTACCGTGTAAATTACTGTGCTTTATATTTGTTTTTTTTTTCAAACGACATCTAGTCATTCGTGTTAGATGCGTTAGATTTTGATTTTGACACTAATCAGGGAATTGGGTCGATTTAATTAGGTAGTAATTCATGCATACCTTTTTAATTGTATTAAGGGCGGCTACTTCAGCTATTTTTGAGAGTGCATTTGACCATAGTTTCGCCTTATTGACCTTAGAGCTCGAGTCATTAAATGAATTTCGATTAAATAATTAGATAGCAAATACCTTAAATTACAATTAGTTAATTAGATAGCTTGCAAAAAAACTAGCATAATTAAAAATATCAGACCAAACCATAGTTAGCAAATTGGAGGTTAGGCATGCTAACCTGTTAATTTGATTGGAATTTGTCTGGGACGCTGGTCTAGTTAAGATAATTTGCGATTTTTGGTCTGATATTTTTAATTATGCTAGTTTTTTTGCAAGCTCGGTAAGAGCTATTTATTTATTGTTTTTTTGTGGTAGTGAATAATAAAATTAAGTTTTTTTTTATTAGGCCAGCTATCTGTCTCGTTCATACCGTATGACTTGCATTTAAGCTCATTTTCGTGCCTTTGTTTATCATTTAAATTGAAATGCATTTATCCGTATGGTGATTTTTTTTTTGCTTTCGTGGCGGAACAATTTATTTAATTACCGATTAGATGGTATGTTTTATCATTATTTTTAACTGCGAATGATGGCCTCCTTTGATCGAATTTGATTTTGGGCAGAGATGCGTGATTAATATTAAGTTAATTGTAATGTTTTTTTTCCTCGATTGCAAATATATCGTTGCGAGAGAGCTTTAGTTAGTTAGCCTTCCATTTTTGTTTTTCTTTTGGGCTTCGTTTGAAAAGTCAAGTTAAATTTTAGACAAATTTTAATCTCTTTAATTAATGATTAATAACGCTGCTATTGTATCGTGTTTTGCGTGGTTTAGGCACAATGTTATGTTAGCAGTCGAGTTCCCTATTGTGGTGGCTCGTTACTAGGAAATTTTTTATTCCTAGGGCCGCATCCAGGGGGCAGAAGCCTTGACGAGATGTTGGGAGCCTCTACGCTCTGGTAAACCTAGTTGGCGCTTTCACCAGCCTACAATAGTTCGGGTCTAGTCCGTCCGGAGCTTCCGGTTTATTCTTGGGACAGAACTCTTACAGATAAGTTCTGAGTCTTAGGATTTGACTTTTCATTCTACTGTGTCAGTGAAGCGATTAAATTTTTCCTGCGCTACATTTTTGTGTGTTTAGTTTAGAGCGCAATACTATTTAAGCTGACGCGTGTGCACACTGTTGGGGCCTGCAAAGTTTTATAATCCCTCCCTCTTTGGGGGTTTGTATTTAAGCCTATTTAATAATTGGTAGTCTTTACTTGGCGGATTCAATCACTTGTTTTTTTTTATTTGTAGGTGTGTGAAATAAAGTGCTGCGATTTGTTTTTACTTGCGGTGTTTCATTTGGCTCGACAGTAGTTGAGTATATCGATTTTTCTTTTTCCAGCTGAGTTATTATTTTTTTTTGTCTTACCGGTGGAGTTTCAAGGACAGGGGTTGTGTAGCAAGTTCCGGGAACATCGCGGGGACTTCCACTTCGGTCCGTTTCGAAGTTGGTGGCGCCCAAACGAACTACACGTCGGAGCCGCGGCAATTGCCCACTCGCATAACAGCTTGCTGCAGGACTTTGCGTTTTGGTCCCGCCCAGTGTGCATCAAGTAGAGGAGACCGGGTCGAATTCGGTAGGTGATTTATTCTAATTCTTGGTGGAACTCATCATAGCTCCACAAGCTTTGAACATCTCTTAATTTAATTTAAATTTTTAACTTTTATTAATTTTTAAAATAAAAAAAAAAAAAAAGGATTTCCTTTTCGAAAGAAAAGTGCGTGGCAATTGACTATAATAATTGACCTGTCTATGTATTTTATGATCTAAATATGTTTTGTGTATATAATGCAACTTAGTTTTATTTTATTCTTGATCATTTCTATTTACTGATTACGTGATGATTTTATACACTACTGTGATATTTTAGTCCTACAGCTTTTATTCTTGTTTCAGTTGTTGTTTGTGGTTATTATGTTTTTTGTTTTATTATTCCTGTAGTGACTGTATATTAATCATAAATGTTATTATAGTTATACATTATAATGCCGGGTATGTATTTTATCAGTAGGGTGTTTTTTGGGTAAATTAAAATTTGTTAGTGATAAGTTTTTGGTTTGTTAATGAAAATTGTAATTTTTAGATGACAATAAAGCTATGTTTGAGTTTGAGTTTGAGTTATTACATGGAATTGAATCTATTAAATTTCAGTAATTTAAAGCAATAGGTTTATCTTTTAATTTTGAATATAAATTACCAATCGATTTAATATTTTTTAACGCTAATTTTACAGGTTCATTTCTAACAATTTTAATTATTTTTGCAGTAAGTTCTTTGATATATGGAAAAGAAGCATAATAAACATTTGAAATATTATTATTTATGTTATCAATCACATTATTGATGATGTTATTAATTCTAATATTAAAAAGCAATTTTTTTAGAAAAATTAATAGATAACCATCATCTACAAGGACGTTTTTAAGTTTATGTAAATTTGTATTTATTAAAGAAGGATGCAGTACTAAGTGTATTATTCTATTTTTTAAAGCTAAAACTAAATTAATTTTCATTTTATTACTATGATAAGAAAAATTATTTAAATATCTTTTAAAGTGGACAGGTTTTAAATAGCAATCAGTTATTATTAGAATATTATTATTTTGTTTAATTATCATTGTATCTAAAAAAGGTATTTGATTATTTACTTCTCATTCAATCGTGAAGTGTAATTTTGGGTGGTTAATTAAACACTAAAAGAATTTCATACAACAAATAATATCATCAACAATTTTTTTAATAAAATTTGGTTGAACAGTTAAATTTTCTAAACATTGATCTAATAAATCATCCATACATATTTGGCAATGATTGGAGAAATAGAACTACCCATTGGGGTTCCAAAAACTTGTTTATAAAATTGAAGATAAAGTTTATTATTCTAATAAACATATGATATTGTTACGGCTAGACTAACAACCATCCGGACGTTTTTGTGCTACCCTATAGAACTAGCCGCCCCGCCGTGCCCCTCGCTTCTCTGTCTGTATGAATCATCGACCGGCCCGCCGCGAAGTTCGGGTAGCTGGAATTATCTCGATGGCCTCGTCGAGATCATATAGAGTGGCGTCGGAATACTTCCCGAATATTCGTGATAGATTTAAGATTATATATAAGCAGAC
>JAEQML010063554.1:0-23010 GCA_016904865.1 Pissodes strobi
GCAAATTACCTTCTTAATCAGCAAATTGCCCCAGTTTATAAATGTAGTCATTTCTCCCTCCTTTAGGCTCTCGGCATCAATTCTGTCAATAAGTATTTTGGGCCCTACCCAAACTTCCTTATTGCCAACTTCCACATTTTTGGGATGTTTTGATACAGTTAAGCATTCTTCTTTAGCTCCATTTACTAATACTGGAACCGGATCCTTAGAATCAACCACGGTGTAACGAGGAGCTACTGGGTCAATGACTTTTTTGTTAAAGGCCCATATTTTGTCCCATTCCATAAAAACTACTGATCTACTTGATCCTTGTGCGATAATAAATTCTTTGAGGCCTTCAACAGTCATGCCTGTAAAGAAAGATGCAAGTAATCACGAAATATCGACAGCATTCCCGGTGTTATTTGGCAGTTTTTCGATAGTCACAGTGTAATCAATTTATAGCGATGAAACGGATAAAATTCAATAATTACATATTTCAAAAATTACCGAATTTTCGGCATGTCTTGTCTATATTTGAAATTATTCTTGTATCAATAGCATATTAATTTGAATGAGATTCCTTTATTTGATAGATATATTCTAAAGGTAAATGGGTAATTTAAAGTGAAGTTAGATGATTAGTGTTACACCATTCTTTAATTATTTCCTAACCTCCAGATAAAAGGTTACTCTACATTTCTTTCCAGTGAAAATGGATATATCATCGGCAAATAATAGTTTGTTAATATAAATTGAGAAGAAGACTACCACAGACAGCACCTAACAATCTGCTTCCTGGTACAAGTTCAATCTCCACATCAACTCCACATTCATTTCCAGTGATAATATGGTTATATCATCAGCAAATAATGTAAAAGATGATAGAAGCTAAGTTGTAGATATAGATTGAGAATAAGACTATCGCGTATAGGTGCTTCCTATCATAAAAATATGAACTTAATCACTCTGAAGAAACTTTCCTGAAACAGAACAAAAATCGCCAAAGGCTGCTGCTGCCAAGACACCGCCATTTCTTAAAAAATAACTATATAATCTCAAGTCTTCTATAATCCTCGAAACCAAACTGATCGAGGTTTTAACAAGTTCAGCTTTAAAATTACACAATTCTTGCCTTTACAATGGGCAGCATTAAAAACAGTGAAATTGGACCGAAAATATAGTAAGTAACATGAGGGATTGTCCTGATTACCACCATTATCTATTATCCAAAACATCCACATCAACAATCAGATAATGCCACAATTTTAGTGTACCATATTTGAATTTTAAATGACAATACTTTTAAAAAATACTGACATAGCAAAATAGTCATTGATATAGTTAATTTAAATTTGAAAAACCAACCTCTTCTCAGAACTCCACGGACAGTAGGCATTCTGGGATCGTCCCATCCGTCGACCAATCCCTCACTTACAAACCAAGTCAATTTTCTTTTACTAAGAACGGTGTTTGTCATAGACAGCCTACTATACTCCCAGATGTAGGGTTTTCTTAATCCTAAGACGTCAATAAACCAGTAAAATTGTGCGTCTCGATCGTGATATTCCATCGTTCTGAGCGTGTGCGTCACACCTTCTATGGCGTCGACAATCGGACAGGCAAAATCGTAAGTTGGGTAGACTCTAAAAGAGATAAATACAAAATATATCATATATTTATACATACAAAAAGAAAAACTAAATAATTTGTATAGCTTCATTAAAACTTAAAAGTAATTATATGCCTATTACCAAAAACAAAATCTACACATATACAATAGAATAGATCTCGTTCAAAGAAATTATTTATATGACGTAAAATGCACACACATCACATAATAATCTGTCAAAATCTTTACAGCATATATTTTGTACTACAACACCGTTTTATCCACAATGCCCAGTGTCTAAATTGTGTTTCAGTATTGTGGATAAAACTGTGTTTTAGTGCATTTTGCCGAAGGTTCCAACTCCAACTTAGGGGACATATCTTATGATTATTCACTTACTTGTATTTGTTTCCAGTTCGAGGATGTTCTTCATTTTTACATCTATAAATAGTTGGATCTCGCATACAGCCATTAACCGATTGCATATCGATTTTTGCTCTGACACAAAATTTTGGCCCAATTCCTGAACCCTTTTTCATTTCCTCCCATACCTCCAAGTTTTTTTCAACAGCTAAACAAAGTTTGATAACTATTTATTCACCTATCAAATTAAGTTTTACATTTTGTGTCTGATTTTATTATTAATTGTATAATTTTTAAGGCTGTTTTTACAATTCTAATTGAGACTTGTATGTGAGTATGTCATCATTCTGATGAGTAGAACCAATTATGTGTATTAGGAAGTAACTTACTATACTTTCTGTGATATATTTTTGAACCAATGCAATCGGCATGAATAAATGAATAAATAAATACATGAATAAAATAAAATGTTTTATAGTTTTGTGACTGTCACTTAAAACGACCGCAATTCATCTGACAGTGCTTCAACTCAGATCCACATCATATTTTTCCCAGAGGCTGTGAATATATTTATTTATTTGACTACCAACCAACCATAAAGTTTTTTTATAGGAAACATTTAATTATAAACTATGACATTAAATATATATGAACTAATGAAAAAAATGGGATTTAAGTGTCTTAATCACCCGATCACTAATAATCATAAAACTGAAAAACTGGAAAAAAGCAAACAACAATTTCGTATAGCTTTTTCCACGCCCTTTCCAGTTGAAAATCAACATATGCAAATACAATAATGATAAGAAACTAAGCCTGAAATAGTGAAAACTAAGAGTGTACCATCAGATAATAACTAACTAGACATGGCTCGTCTGCATTTCAACCAAGAACACCAGATTTTGAAAGTAAATAGATCACAAATAGGGTACAAACTTAATTAAGATAATGAACTATATTGCAAATGTTATACTTACAGTTATTCCTATTTGCGGACTCAATTTTTTGTTCCCTTTGTTGTTTCATAAGTTCAGCTTCAGTATCATCTACATAGGCTTTACCATCTTTGATCAATTTTTCACAATATTGCAACATCAAATCAAAATATTGAGAGGTATGTGTGAATAAATCTGGCTTAATTTGCAACATTTCAACATCTTCCAAAATCACTTTCTCAAAGTGGGGATTTTCTTTAGCAGGGTTGGTGTCGTCGAAGCGCATAATAAGTTTTCCTTGGAAAGCCTCCTGATAATACTGGTTAAGCAGAGCAGCTTTGGCATGACCAATATGCAGATATCTGCGAAACAGTAAAAGAAAAATTATAATAAATAAATGATAATTGCATCATGGATGTTTCACTATGTATTGAAGCGAATAGGCATTACATGTTCCATTTAATGTAAAGTTAGAAATATATTATTAAATTGTTTTTTAATTCAGTTTTAATATTTTTTGCTCGTGTATATTTTTGAATGTGAGATATCTAAATTACATTTTAACTGTAGTTGTAGGATTTATTAACAAGTACTGTACTGAAGGAAAAATTAACTCCCAAGCTTGGCTGCATAGTACATCATCATCACTGTCACATTTTTAATAGACATAAAATACATTCACTCTGTACACTTTAAACATTATTATAATTCAGTTCATTTTATATTTGATTATAATAGGTACAATTTTAAATACTATTTCGCTGCTAATAGCTTTAAAATCATGTGAACACTAAACCTGTTACAAATCAGGGTGCCTAAATAATAATTATTTAATAAAGGTTAGGCTTATTAACAGATTTTGCAAACACAGATTGAAAACAATGAAAAAAAGACAACTCTTTAAAAAAGAAAAAGCTTTAGAAAATTAAGATTAAAAACAACTGAAAATTTTTTTCTTGTTCCTTTATAAAATCTGTAGTAGATAATTCGTTTTAAAAAAGGGGACAAACAAAAAGCTATATTTTTGCATTTTACATTATTTATATATACTATTTACCTTTTTTACATTATATCCAATCTTCCAGGATATATTCTCTTAGGGTAAAGTGATGTTGAGAGTGACTCAACGTTGTCTATTTTATGATAATAATTATATTTTTTCAAAAAGTAAATTATTTGCACTGCTGACCTTCTTTTGAAATTGTCTTCGCTATTTATAATTCATATTAACTCACCCGGATGCTTCTGGGGGAAATCGAACCACCACTTTACCCATCTCAGCACCAGGCAAATCAATGAATTTCCCTTCTCGAGCTCGACCTGAGGCAGTAGTACTTGATACAGCCTTCTCTAGAGGTTGCCTACTGCTCTTTTCTACAGGAGCGAGAGCATTTTTTTGCTCAGGAGTAAGCTCATGTAGAGTATTTTTCACTACCTCTTGAGACTTAATAAAATTGTACCATCTATGAACATTTACTGGAATGGCATTCTTCAAGGACAAATCTTGGAAATGCTTACTAACTGAAAACAGCTTAAATTAAAAGATCAGCACCAGTATTTCAGATTCAGACACAAAACTAAAGAACAGCAAATGAATGACTAAACTTGAACTTATACAAAGAGCATGCTGTAGATGACAATGTTGCAACATATCCTTGAGATTAAATATTTTTTGCAGTCTGTGGCTGTTGAGCACTTTAGCGCGGCAAATACTTTCATATAAAGTGAATTTTTATTGAGAAAGGAAGTTTTATAATCTGTGAAAAAAAATCTTAATTGTGGCCGTTTTTTATTAATATAATCATAGAAAGTAGGTACTACTTTTAATGGCGGAGTATATTTTGATCCTTATTGATGCATAATATGTATATGTGCATGCGTTCGAGCATATTTTGCTAATCTGTATTATATTCGGCCTTCGGCCATATTGCTTCCTTTATTTATTCTTTGTTGACTATTGTGTATGGATTTTGAGTTAGTTTAGCTAGCAGCGTCTAATGCCTTGGGTTAGTTTTGGTTGATTGCACCCCCTGTAGCGAGCGGAGGGCCATGCCACAGTGGACCATGCTTGAAGTGAAATATTATGAGTGTTCACATACACTACATTAGTATTTTGTTACTTTCATTTACTTTTCCCACGTACACTACATTAGTATTTCGTTACTTTCATTTATTTATTCAATTTATTACAGTGTAGCAATAGTGATATTAAAGTGATAAAGAAACAGATATTACTTTCTGATCTGTGTCAGAGGTCGAAACGAGAAATAAAATTTTTCGAAATTTTCCTTATTTTTATTAACATTATATGCTTCTATAAACCGTTCAACTGTACTTTTTCCATAAAGCTGCTACTTTTTGCGACGCTAAAGTGTTCAACAACACCCCAGTCTGCTTTTACTCAATTGATTGGGTTTATTTAAATTAGCTTGAAGATTTGATGATTTTTTAGATGACGTGTCAGACCGATTTTGCCGTTTTTTTCCTCACACACATAAATTGAGTGGTTTTACGTAATTTTAAGACGTTTTTTATTTGCGGAAACCTAATAGTAATCAACAGTCTTGTGGGACAATTGAGTGAATATGGGTGCTGGGTAAGGTAAAAAAGTGAATAAAAATAGAAAATATTAAATTTGCAAAGACGAATTTTGTTAAAAATATGTGTTACTTTTATAAATATTTTAGTGGCATAACAAGGTTAAGGAAAAGAGCTCTATTGTCCCATTGCAGTTCACTAATTTTTTTATCATTCTACTAATATTTCACTTTGCGCATGGCCCTCGGCACAAGAATAATAAATAACCAGAATCCAAACTCTCAACTGTCACCGTGTATATTGTCTAAAAGCGCTTGGTGACCTTCAGTCCACGTCACAGCCAGAATTTCATGAGCGTGCTTACTGCATTTTGACTGATTTAATATTATCCATCTTATTAAGAAAATAGTAGCTGAACCACGGCCCATATGTGCCGTGGCTGAACCATTGTTTATACAGTGCTGAACTTTGGTTGAGAATAAGTGAAACTAACCGAAATTTGATTGGACGACTAACCCAAACTAGCCAAGTATATTAAAATTGATTATAACGTATCGCAACTGGCTCAAATAAGTAAAATAAGTTAAGACTAAGTGAAACTAACCGAAAGTTGATTGGACGACTAACCCGAACTAACCAAATCTATTAAAATTGATTATAACATATCGTAACTCGCTCAAATAAGTAAAATGAGTTGAGACTAAGTGCAACTAACCGAAAGTTGATTGGACGACTACCTAACCCGAACTAACCAAATCTATTAAAATTGATTATAACGTATCGTATAACCGGCTCAAATAAGTAAAATGAGTTGAGACTAAGTGAAACTAACTGAAAGTTGATTGGACGACTAACCCGAACTAACCAAAATTATTAATATTGATTATAACTTTTCGGAACCGGCTTAAATAAGTAAAATAAGTTGGGATTAAGTGAAACTAACCGAAAGTGAATTGAACGACTAACCCGAACTAACCAAATCTATTAAAATTGATTATAACGTATCGGAACCGGTTCAAATGACTAAAATAAGTTGAAACTAACCGAAAGTTGATTAGACGACTAACCAAAATTAACCAAATCTTTTAAAATTGATTATAATGTATCGGAACCGGCTCATATAAATCAAATAAGTTGAGAAGTATTCACTTCTATCACGTATGATACTCGTATTTTTTTTATTTGTAAAAATGAATGCCTATCTTTCTCTATAGATTGTTTTGCATGTTAATGATATATCTGTTATCACCAGTTCAAATGACTAAAATAAGTTAAGCTTAAGTGAAACTGACTGAAAGTTGCTTCAACGACTAACCAAAAGTAATCAAATCTATTAAAATTTCTCATAATGTATCGAAACCGGTTAAAATGACTAAAATAAGTTGAGGCTATGTCAACCTAACCGAAAGTTGCTTCAACGACTAACCAAAACTATTAAAATTAATTATAATGTATCGGAACCGGCTCAAATAAGTAAAATAAGTTGAAACTAAGTAAAACCAACCGAAAGTTGATATGACAACTAACCAAAACTCAGCAAATCTATTAAAATTGATTAAAATATGATTCTCTCACACTCTTTCTCTTTTATAACATCGATAAAGAAGTATTCACTTCTATCACGTGTAATGTGCTACTCGCGACTTTTTTTTGCCAATCTCGACGAATTATGGGGATCCTAGAGTCCAAAAAACATTAAATTCTGAAAAAAAAAAACAAAATTGTGTCCCTGTGTGTGTGTCTCTGTCCGTCACACGACTTTTCTCCAAAACCGTTAGGTCGATTTCTACCAAAATGGTTATTTAGGAGTTTCGGGACAATATCTCCAGACGATTTATAATTTTTTTTTAACCTTACAATTAAGGATAGTTTATATAAAGAAGAATATAAAAAAAATTGGTTTTCACAAAAACGGCCTTAACGATTTTCATTAGATTTTCTATATGTTCACAATTTAGTAGGCAAATAATACGTACTACCCCGTTTTTCAGTGAAAAATCGTTGCAGTCCCTTTACTCTTGAGAAAAATGAACAAAATCGATTTTCTCGGAAACAGCTCCAACGATTTTCTTCAAAGTCTGTACTTATTTACCAATTAGTAAGTCAAATAATATGCACTTGTTTGTTTTCCTAGGGAAAATAAGATAAAGCCACTTTACTAGTAAAAATATTGACCTTCCAATTTTTCCTAGTTCTGTGGCGTTCCAATAAGCGAGAAATTAGTACCGTTTATCTAAGAATTTATCCAAACCATCAGTGTTTTTCAAATTCACAGATTCCGATTCTGTATCTCGGATTCGCGTATCTCGCATACAGAATCCTCGTGCGAAAGAGCTCTTATTGTCGCCTCTCCTTTTAAGTTTTTTTCCTCTCAGGTGTAACCGCGTATTTCCAACAGTTATTTTATTTACTACAGCTGATAGTCTGAGAACGAGGGATCTGTACCATGCATTTTAAGGAAACTCTATAACACTCGCAAAGAACCACCTAAAAAATCGATTTTTATGTAAATCAACCTAGCGGTTTCGATTTTAGAGTTCGCCAGACAATTCGGAATTGCGAAACTGGTGAAAATCGGCAATTTCCGAAAAATCTCAAATTTTTTTTATTTTTGCCTTTCACCCTATATCTCCCTTACTTAAAGTCCGATTGAATTGAAATTTTTAGGAGAGCCAATTTGGACATTTGTTATCATGACTGACATGAGAGAAATGCAAAAAACGTACATGACACTAGCTTTATTTTTTTAAAAAGTTGTTGACACGAAATTTGTTAAAAATGCAGCAACAAATACTCGATCTCGAAAACTTTTTTTGGTTTTGGAGATAAATATATATAGTAAGCGACAAACCGACAGAACCGAAGAAACTTTTTTATTTTGGTGTTTTTTTGATAAGTGGTTTGGTTTTTAACATAACGGTGCCACAATATCTATGCCGACCGCTGCCGCTCGCGCACTGCACAGGCATCAGTAACGCCATGCGTAGTTTGAGAGCGTCAATATCTGTATTGTACTAATAATAACCTATTTAATAATCGTAACGTTTATTTCGAAGTTTATTCCGTAAATTTTAATTTTGAGAAATGAGAAAAATATAAAAATTAAAGTATTAAATTTTGATAAAGGCGATGTTTTTTGTGATTTAAATAGATTCGATTTAAAATATCGTTCACTTTGTTATTTATGCCCAGTGTCTTTCAACATATTCATTTTATTTCCACATTTAACTTCGACTCGTATAGTTAAGCAACAATAGTTAAGAGATAGTTAACACATTTGTAAAAAGGGATGATGATACTTTACATTTTACTTATCTGCTACTATTGAGCTCCACATTTCCCTTGGCATAAACAACTAATGTTGCAAGACACATTCGCTTTAGAACATTTTCATTTATTTGTATAAGTAAATAACTTGCACCTGCAGTTGGCTGTAATTCCCAAAAAGCTTGGCTTTGCTTCTTTTAGTATCTTTGGTACGAGAGCATTGTTTTCGATGTAGCAGTCAAAATCTGTAGGTTTTGGAACTTGAGATTGAATTTTACTAGCGCTTTTATAGATTGCGCATTGCAAAAACGCCCTTTTCACATGCATGAAAATGCATCTTTGATGGAGGCAACTCTCTAAAATGAAATACCAACGATTGTAGTTAATAATGCACTTCAGTGATAAAGAGGTTTCAAATTTAACATAATTAGGTACTTTTAAAAAATAAAATGACGCAGACAAACATAGAAATTAATGTTACTCACCTAATGTCAGTTTTACAATTTGGAAATATATGCGCTCGTAATTCGTCCATATTTCCCATAAAATTTGGCCGGCCGTACAAATTTAAAAAAAATGCTCTGCAACTTGTCCATAGAGTAGTCATAGGCGATTCGACTCATTTTAGTGATTCCTACCATTCGAATAAAATGCACAAATGATTCATACTAAAGATTCGTATCTTTTTTTCTATCTTGTATAATACTTGCGTAATCTTACCGCTCCGTGCTGATGCTGACTGTTCCGTATTGGTATTGGTTATACCATTACAATGGTTATACATATACATACCTACTATTTAATTTGTATTTTAGCATTTTCGGAGTCATTTTCTATCTAAGATATATGTTCAGTTTATTATTATAAACGCGAAACTATTTTAAAACGTTTTCAATGTATATATTTAATAATTCTGAATTCTGTTTACCTATATAATAAATTAATGTTTTTTCATCTGATCTAAGTAACTGAAAAACCCTCTAGATTTAGTGCTAATAAGGTATCTCAACTTGTAATTCTAAACTTCAATTTAATAAAAATAGATTAAAAAATATGAGTTAACTACTTGTTTCACTTTTTTTTTTCTTAATAAGGATACACTTTAATTTAATGTTTATTTTGTTAAAAGAAACTTTCCTTCTTGTTTTTTATATTACCTATATATTTTATACGTATTACAATATCATTTTGTGTATCTATTTCTTTCAGATATTATTTTTTTAATTAATATACCCTATTAGTTATGTTACTGGCAATCCTGTTATTTCTTATGGATAAAATAAAAGAAAAATACCTGGTACTAGTTCTTATTATATTTCAATTAAAACAAATTTATTTATTTATTTATTTATTTAGTACAAGAAAGTTTAAATTACAGAGTCAAATACTCCAAATAGTACTTACAATTAACAATCGTTCTTAAGTTTTCTAAAATCGACCTATGTTAAAACTTTGAACATAATTCTTAAACGTATTTAGGCTATATCTAAAAATGTCAATGTTGGTAAATATTTCGTTATAATTCTTTGTTAGATTGTTACAAAAACCTTGTTTACCGTAGTTGGTTCGATGTTGCCCATTATGAAATAAGCATTGCAACCGTGTTCTCCTTTGAGGCACTCTAATGAACACTTTATCTAACAGGTAATCACACTCTATTTGCCCATGAATTAATTTATACAAAAAAATAGCCAAGGCTCCTTCCCTTCTTACTTTAAGACTTTCCAGCCCTGCCAATTGAATGCGTATTTGATAGCCAATATCTCTATATGGAAATCGTAATTTATATAATAAAAATTTTACAAACTTATTTTGCACTCGTTCTAGCTGATCGATATAACAATTATACAAAGGACACCATATTACACTACAATACTCTAAAACACTTCTAACAAGGCAGTTGTACAATGACTTAATAGCTCTAATATCACAGATGTTGGAGCAGGTACGACGTAGAAAACCAAGCATTCTAGATGATTTTAAAATTACCGCGTCAATGTGTTTTTTAAAACTTAAATCGCTACTAAAAATTACTCCTAAATCGTTAAAACTATGTACATTTTCTAAAACACAATTTGCAATGGAATAGTCACACATAACGGGTTGTTTACATTTAAAAAAACGCATGACTTTACACTTACTAACATTTAATTCAAAACAATTTGCATTACACCAGTTGACTAAAGAATTCAAGTCTGACTGGAGGGCTAAACAGTCTTCTTTAGTTTTAACTTTGAAGAACAGTTTAAGGTCATCTGCATACATGAGACATTTACAGTTATCAAATTGAGACACAACGCTGTTAAAAAATGTTAAAAATAATACAGGACCCAAATGGGACCCCTGCGGCACGCCCGAAGTCACTTCTATTTCACGAGACAGCACGTTACCAATCTTTACACGTTGTTTACGGTCTGTGAGATAAGATTCTATCCATTTAATGTATGCTCCGGAAACTCCTGCTGCACGTAGTCTCTGCACAAGCAATTGCTGCCACACTCGGTCGAAGGCCTTCGTTAGGTCGGTGTAAACGACGTCAACTTGAAATCCATCCTCAACTGCATTAACTAGGTAGTCGTGGAAAACTCCTAGGTTGGTAGCCGTTGATCTGCCCTTAAAAAACCCATGCTGCTCCTGAGCTATGCATTGTTTAAATGATGAGAATATCTCATCAGTTACGATAGATTCAAATACTTTGGACATTACTGGTAACAGAGACACTCCTCGATAGTTGTTTACGTTCTCACGTTGTCCTGACTTATAAAGAGGCACAAGCCAAGATTTCTTCCATAAGGTCGGAAAAACGCCACTGTCAAAAGATCTTTGAAAAAGCGCACACAGTGGTCCTGCCAGAGAACTGCGACAGTTTGCTAAGAATAAATACTCTATACATTATTCTTAGCAAATATTACGACCGATATCTATAACGTACTTGCTCAATGTTTCTGTCTCTCTTTGGACTCGCCTTTCCCGAAAAAAGAGCGAGAGCGACGGAGATAATAATACTAGGAGTGCTCCGACCGTCAAATCAAACGTATCCATACTAGCATTAAAAAATATTTCGTTCACGCGACCGGTCGAATCGGTTATTTTGTTCAGGTCTTATCGCTGTCTCTCTCGCTTTTTTATTTCGCTAATGGCGAGTCCAAAGAGAGACAGAAACAGTACAAGCTTTGTTTTTCTTATAAAGACAATGGTACAAGCCAACTTAGCTAACTGTCGCGACGCGGCCGTCGAAGTGTTTTATTGCAGCATCGTTTTCTTGAAAACTAAAGTAGTTATCAAAAAATCACCGAAATAAAAAAGTTTTTTCCGTTCTTTGGCTACAACTTTGTCGCTTACTATATACATCTATCTGTAAAAGCAAAAAAGTTTTCTCGATCGAGCATTTGTTGCTGCATTTTTAAGAAATTTCGTGCCACCAACTTTTAAAAAAATAAAACTGGTGACACGTACTTTATTTTGCCTTTGTCTCATGTCACTCATGATAACAAATGTCCAAATTGAGTCTCCTAAAAATTTTAATTCAATGAGACTTAAAGTAAGGGAGATATAAGGTGATAAGCAAAAATTAAAAATATCACATAAAATTTGAGATTTTTCAGAGATTACCAATTTTGACCAGTTTCGCAATTCTGGATTGCCTGGCGAACTCCAAAATCGGATGCGCCAGGTCCATTTACATAAAAATCGATTTTTTTAGGTGGTTGTTCGCGAGTGTAATAGAGGGTGCATCTTAGACATGCATCGCTTGTTATCCGACTATGAGCGCCGCCACTGGCGAGTTTCGGCGGAATTTCGGCGGATCGACCAGTGCAAGGTCACGGCAGCCAATGCGTAGCAACGAGGAAAGATTGGCTTCTGGTTATTTATTATTCTTGTGGCCCTCGGCTTGTTTCACTCCCTCCAGGGGCACAACCAAAGAAAATTCACCCAAACTAACCAAAGGCATGCCCAAAATGAAGAAAAAAATACTGAATTGATACTGTCATAAATTTTAGTCTTTTGTACACATGAGATTCTATCTTATTTTGTTGATACGAAAGTATGACTTTCCACAAAGCAAAAAGCACCTCTATAAGTCACTTGCATGCTTAGGTAACTTCAAAAGTCAAAAAGTAATCTGACACGTCTTCTAAAACACTGGGATTTTTTTCATTTGCATCCCTTTTCTTATTTGATATCAATTTGAACCAAAAAGTTAAATATCAACCTAATACTTAATGGTGCAATTATGCTGCTGCCAAATCTGCGATTTAATGATGTACCTAATGCTTTTATTTGCTGGTTTATCAAATGACATACATTTTCGGATATCTTTCAAATTGGCTTTGGTTTAGTTACTCTGACTTCGTCTGGTTGGATTGAAATAAAAAAAAAATTACCAATTGTTGCATGGAATCAGATACTCTCTTTACACAATAAAAAATGGAAAGTAATTGTGGCAATAGTTCCAACTTTTTAACTTACCATACAATGTAGCAAAAACAATAAAATCAGCAATGCTTAACCTCTTGTTGGCTAAATATGTCACAGGACCTAAAGATTTGTCTAGAACTTGGATTGCATTGAAAAAATCATATTTGGAGCTTAAAGGTCCCAAAGCAAATGTAAGCCAATGATCCACTTCTGTTTTCTCTATGGCACTAGTTCCATACAATTGGGGTAACATAACTTTCGAAATAGCCCTTGCGACATCATTGTTTGTCTTGCAATGGAAATTCTCTACGAATGTTTCTTCACCCCATGATATTTCAAGAGGATTTTTTGTTAGTGATTTCACATAGTTGGCGACAATAAGGCCTCCTAGAAAGATTTATTATCCATTTAAAATGATGTATCAGCATATAGTTATTTCCCAAAAGGTTACTTACCTAAGGGTGGATTACTATTACTCAAAACGACTTTCATTATATGAATGTTACACTTTCTAGTGAATCAAGAAGTTAACGCATAAACCGGCCCCAACAAATCAAACCGCTAACTTATGTTGAGTTGAGATTGTCCAATATGTCCATGTCCAAACAACATGCACTACAAATTAAGTGAGACAAGTGAGGTTAAGTACAAGCATTTAAAGATCCTTTACACAAATAGTGCACTATGTAAAAATCGACCTCTCCTATTGGTCGATCCATCTCGTATTACGAGATGTCTGCGTGATGCAATCGGTTTCTATCGAGAGCTCTTATGGTGTAGAGGTTTAGATCGTTGGGTCTCACCTGGAAAACGCGGATTCGAACCCCGTTGCTTTTTTTTATTTTTTTTTTTAAAGATTATGTTTCTAAACAGCTTTTTTTCTTGATTTTGGGTATGTCTTGGGCTAGATTGGGTTAGCACTTGGTTAGGTTCCTTTTCTTGAGCCCCCGTAGCGAGCGAAGCGAGCGGAGGGCCATGCGGATCGACCAATGGGAAAGGCCGATTTTTATATAGTGCACTATTTGTGTAAAGGATCTTATAACGCTAAGTACAATCATGCGCAGAGAAAATGAATCGGCTCATAATAGGACTTGACGATACTCCGACAATATCATTTCATTCCTTCGCATATTTCACTTTTCGAATGTCCCTCCGCTCGCTACCGCTCGCCGATCGCTACGGGGGCTCAAGAAAGGGAAACTAACCAGCTGCTAACCCAATCTAACCCAAGACATACCCAAAAACAAGAAAAAAACAGTTTAGATATATAACCTAAAAAAAAAATAAAACACAGACGGGATTTGAACTCGAGTCGCCGAAGTGAAGGCTAATCATGCAAACCCCTAGACCACCAGGGTGTATACCATATATATAAACGATTGATTGCATCACGAAGACCTAGCGCGCAGGCAGGCGATGGTGCGCGCGCACGAATGGAATGAAATGATATTGTCACAGCATCCGCAAGTCATAATAGGCGCTTAGTGAAAATCATAGAAAACTGCTAAAGGGGGAGACGCAATATACTTGCTATTATCCGATAAAATGCATAGATAATCAGGAAAAAGTAGCCTGGATCCCGGTGTAATATTCTGGACAAGAGTCTAGAGTCTAGACTTCTAGAGCTAGCATTTGTTTGTTTACATTCCTACTCCCGGCATCCGGATCCCAGAAGTCTTATATATTTCGCTTTTCGCATCGCCATCCGCCCGCTTCGCTCGCTACGGAGGCTGAAGAAAAGGAAACTAAAGGCCTTCACAGACAATTCGCATAACACCGTAGCATAAGAGCATAAGGATTTTCGACCAATCACAGCCGATATGTCGAACGGACATATGACTAAAACAAGAGTGTTTAATTGGCCGCGCATAGCACAACCTCTGTAATTATTCATTCTTACGGATAATTCTTATGCAAAAGTGTTATGGCGTTCGATATATCGCCTGTGATTGGTCGAAAATCCTTATGCTCTTATGCTACGGTGTTATGCGAAGTGTCTGTGAAGGCCTTAACCAAGTGCTAAACCATGACTACGGAGGGCTCCGTAACCATGACATACCCAACAAAGTCAAGAGAAAAAGTGTTTAGCGATATAACCTTAAAAAGACTTCCGATTCGTCTTCGGTCGAGTGTGCACGTGTCGGGTATCGGCCATTTTGTTCCAGCTTCATATACATACCGGGTGTCAACGGGATTACTTTCCGACTGTCGTTTCCTTATTTCTTAAACTTTCGGGATGAAACTCGGCAAAGTTATTGTACTATCAAAATGTAATTTTTGTACATATTTGTCAACTGTTAAAGACTTCCGGTTTCACCGGAAGTGACCTCAACATTGGATTTTTAAATGGAATACCCTGTATATTTTTAATTTTTCTGAATCTACAGATCATTCTGCATAGGACTGTATAATTTTTATAACATTTTTCGGTAATTTGGTATTTTTAGAGCTAATTTTAATTTTTGATCTAGCGTGCCATGACCGACTTAAAATCACTTCTGAGGTCATAAACAATTGCAGAAAAATACATAGACTATGTTTTACTTATTTATTTGTTTTATTTAAGACATTAAAGTTGACCAATTCGATTTCTTTAATATTACTCGAAAACTTTAAATGGAACTACCACATTTTCATAACGTCATTAGGTGCATTTTTTTAAAACGAGTCTAGTGATGTATCACATTGCCGAAATGTTTCGCCTACTTTTTTAGAAATCATTATTTTTGCTATTACATTATAAATACTGTATGAATTAAAATACGCCAAATTCATCGCGTGTGCCGTGGAACAAATGATATGATCGCCTTGGAATTAAATGAATAATGCGAAGTCCTGAATTTTGACAATTATTAGTTTCCATTCTTGTGCTTATGACTTACATCAATTTTACCTGATTTTGCGCTTTAATTCGAGTTTCAACTTTAGTGGCTTACATAAAACAAATAAATAAGATAAGCATCCTCTACGTATTTTTCTGCAATTGTTTATGACCTGCGAAGTGATTTTAAGTCGGTCATGGCACGCTAGATCAAAAATGATGTATTCATTTATTATACAATGTTCGTAGATGATCTGCAGGTTCTTCGCGCATTTTTCTGATCAAATAAATAATATATTGCCTTTATGGGAGGTGAAGGCGTTCTGGATATTCGTCTCGCTAAGTTCGTTCAGTTTCTGCTGCGTTTTTGCCACACTGACCGTAACCAAAGAATATTATAGTACACACCGTAACTTGTAAGAATATCTACTTGCTCGCTTTTGGTTAACATAATTATTGAAATTCGAATTAAAGCGCAAAATCAGGTAAAATTGAGGTAAGTCATAACCATAAGAATGGAAACTAATAATTGTAAAAATTCAGAACTTGGCATTATTCATTTAATTCCAAAGCGACCATATTATTTTGTTTCACGGCATACGTGATAAATTTGGCGTATTTTAATTTATACAGTATTTATAATAGCAAAAATAATGATTTCTAAAAAAGTAGGTGTAACATTTCGGCAATGTGATACATCACTAGACTCGTTTTAAAAAAATGCATCTAATGACGTTATGAAAGTGTGGTAGTTCCATTTAAAGTTTTCGAGTAATATTAAAAAAATCGAATTGGTCAACTTTAATGTCTTAAATAAAACAAATGAATAAGTAAAACATTGTCTATGTATTTTTCTGCAATTGTTTATGACCTGAGAAGTGATTTTAAGTCGGTCATGGCACGCTAGATCAAAAATTAAAATTAGCTCTAAAATTACCAAATTACCGAAAAATGTTATAAAAATTATACAGTCCTATGCAGAATAATCTGTAGATTCCGAAAAAATAAAAATATACAGGGTATTCCATTTAAAAATCCAATGTTGAGGTCACTTCCGGCGAAACCGGAAGTCTTTAACAGTTGACAAATATGTACAAAAATTACATTTTGATAGTACAAAGACTTTGCCGAGTTTCATCCCGAAAGTTTAAGAAATAAGGAAACGACAGTCGGAAAGTAATCCCGTTGACACCCGGTATATGTTAGTTTGGGGGCACATGGGGCTTTCAGGGGCTGTGTAGATTCCCCGAATAAGATTCGGACGTCCATCCGGGGGTTAGGCCCCGTGCATGTACAAGATTTAAATGTGTGTGAATGTCCAGCCGGTGGTGTTCGAACCTTAAAACAAGCCCTGCATATACAAGTCGGAGGCCCAGGGGTACATACTCGACATACTGGGTCCTCTAAAAATAGTATCTCTATCCATCAGGTGTAACTAATCTGGGATGGGTCGCCCCAGCTCTTACTAAGCCGGATAGAGGTCGTTTCTGGCTGAATTTTCGAAAGAAAAAGGCCAACAGAGAGTTGTACTACTACTACTATAACCTTAAAAAGGGACTTCCGTTTCGTCTTCGGTCGAGAGTGCACGTGTCGGGTATCGGCCATTTTGTTCCAGCTGCATATACATATATGTTAGTTTTGGGAATTCATGATGAACGTTCAGGGACCGGGTAGTTTTCTCCCCGAATAAGATGCGGACGTCCAGCCGGGGGTTTGAGCCCCGTGCATGCAACAGATTTTTATGTTTGTGAACGTCCAGCAGGTGGTGTTCGAACCTTAAAACAAGCCGTGCATGTACAAGTCTGAGTCCCCAGGAGTACATACTCGACATACTGGGGGCTCTAAAAATAGTATCTCTATCCATCAAGGTGTAACCAATGTAGAAGGGTCGCTCTACCTCTTGCTAAGCCTGGATAGGGGTCTTTACTAGCTGAATTTTCTCACGAAAAAGGCCATCAGAGAGTTTACTACTACTACTACTATAACCTTAAAAAGAACTTCCGCCTTGGAGTTGGCGGTGTTCAGACGTGGTAAGGGAACCTGGTTTTCTAACCTGACTTTGCACGGGAAGTGCACGTGATTCGCGGCAGAAAGCGTTGAGGGCCCCGTTGGTTCAAAAGGGATGTAGCGGCCGGTTAGGACAGTGTTTAGGGTGGGTCGCCTAATGTAGGGTCGATTCCTACGAAGATTCTTGCACGTGATTACGTGATCTGAAGGAGATCGGGGCTGTGGGCCTTGCGGAGATGGGAAGTATCTCTGACAGCAACTGGTTATATCTGCAGTGTGTGAAGCCCCTTTGCATAAGACTCTAACCGAGCATTTACAAGATTTAAATGTGTGTGAATGTCTATCCAGTGGTGTTCGAACCTTAAAACAAGCCATGCATGCAACAATCTGAGCCCCCAGGAGTACATACTCGACATACTGAGGGCTCTAAAAATAGTACCTCTATCAATCAGGTGTAACTTATCTCGGATGGGTCGCCCCAGCTCTAACTAAGCCGGATAGAGGTCTTTTCTGGCTGAATTTTCTTACGAAAAAGGCCAATAGAAAGTTTACTACTACTACTATAACCTTAAAAACTTCCGATTCGTCTTCGGTCGAGTGTGCACGTGTCGGGTATCGGCCATTTTGTTCCAGCTTCATATACATATATGGTAGTTTGGGGGCACATGGGGCTTTCAGGGACTGTGTAGATTCCCCGAATAAGATTCGGACGTCCAGCCGGGGGTCAGAGCCCCGTGCATGTACAAGATTTAAATGTGTGTGAATGTCCAGCCGGTGGTGTTCGAACCTTAAAACAAGCCGTGCATGTACAAGTCGGGGCCCCAGGAGTGCATACTCGACATACTGGTAGCCCCAAAAATAGTATCTCTATCCACCAAGGTGTAACCAATGTAGAAGGGTCGCTCTACCTCTTGCGAAGCCTGGATAGGGGTCTTTACTGGCTGAATTTTCGAAAGAAAAAGGCCAACAGAGAGTTGTACTACTATATGTACTACTATAACCTTAAAAAAATATCCGACGGGATGTGAACCACGGCCACACATTTCCGGTCCAGCCGTCGAAGGACTAACACGTTGGAAACGTATTACAGAATTCGGCACGGGCAGTGGAAGCTGTTTGCTTAGATAACGTGTTCCAATCCTTCGGGGGGTGTCTGGAAAGTCGTGCCGGCTGGACAGTGCAAGGGATGGGTCGTGTAGTGTGGGGTGATTCCTATTAGGACTTCAGGGAATTTCCGTGCGTGGTAGCGTGGCCTGTAGGCGGTCGGGGGTGTTCCCTGCGGGGATTTGAAGTCTCTGACAGAAAGTGGTTATACCTACAGTGTGTAAAGCCTCCTTGCATAGGAACTCAGTTGTGCATTTCATTAGCTTATAGTTGTATAAAGCTCGGGAATCATCAGGGGCACAGGCTCGTCTTACTGGTCTTTCCCACCGAATACGGATGTAGAAGGGTAGCTCTACCTCTCCCTAAGCGCCGGGCGAAGGGTGCGCTGGCAAATTGCCTCGTAGCAGTGCCATCCAACCCTCCATATACGTAAAACGGCTAGGCTCAATCCTGTGTCCTTGATTGGTTCCGCGGGGCGCGAGATTTCAGTTCATAGTGCGCTTGTGAATGAAAGGCGCGTGATTGGCTAGCTACGTGAGGTCACGGTACAGTCACAGCTTTACGGTATATTTTTTTTAGTGTTTTATCTATGACGGTATAAGCTGTGGTGCAGTGCCGGTTCCGTGGTCAGAGTCTAGCGGTGTACATGGATGGCCCTCACTTCGGCGATCGGCGACCCCAGTTCAAATCCCCTCGGTTTTGTTTTTTTTAAGTAAACAGTTTTTTTTTTGATTTTTGGGTTTTCTTGGGTTAGTTTCTTGAGCCCCGGAGGGCCATGTGCTTGCCAATTGCATCCGTTCACAAGTGCACTACGAACTGAAATATCGCCCGCAGACTGCATCATTCAGCAGCAGTGATTCGTATTCGTGGCTTCGTAAAAAAACAAGAATATTAACATGGTTGCAACGCTGCAGGAGGCTTATTATTTATTTAGAAAAAAAAAATATGAACGTCATAAATTCGTCTGCATGAAGATCAAGATCGTCGAAGCGATTTGGTTCTAAAAAAATCGATTCGTCAAAAAACCGTATGTCTAAAAATCGATTTAAAAAATCGGAAATCGTATAATAGCATACAGCTACAAAAGAAACTGGAAGACACATTGCATGAAACTTTTTTCAGGATAATGAGAAAAATATATACAATGTTGAATTTGCATCACGAGAACTGGACATACAGAATCGTATATATTAGATAGAGAATTTATAAATTTAAATGCAAATAAGTATTTTTATTAATAATTATTCTATTTATAAGCTTACATTATGCAAAAAATTATATTTTAATATTTTCATGGTACAAGTCACTTAATAAATCAAAATTATTTTGTAATTTTTTAAATACATGGTAAACCCTTTTGAACAAACATCAAAAATAACATTGGCTTGAATTATATGTATATGTCATATTTTTTCCTACATATTTACTATGTACAATTAACTAGATTTCAACAGTTAAATTTTATCTAATGGACTAGATGTGGTCTCAAGAATAAGATCAAAACCTAAATATTTGGCTTAAATAACACAGTGCTTGCAAAACATAACTATCTTCCCTAGTTTTTGCTGAATAATTCCAAAATTCTCTCAGAATATCATCGACTGTACTTAAGAGAAGGATGGATGATGGTGATTCTCGATTATTGACACTAGTAAGCTGATATATTTCTACAGGTACATTCTCCATCTTAGCTAAATTTGGATCATCATTTACTGGAGAATATGGTGGAGGTTCATTAGATGCTTCTTCGACAGGTGTTTTTTTATGTTTTAGACCAAGTTTTGAAGCTAAAATTATTATTTTATTAATTACAAAGTTTCCTGCGAGATGCAGTTTGGATTTCATAGCTAAAAAAAACTGAAAAGATTTAAATTCATCAAATAATAATTGATTTGAGGTATAAAGTATGTTATTTAAACACGTACAGAATATTGAGTTTAGATTTAATTAAAAAATCCAATAATGTGTGGATTATAAAAATAAAATTCCTTTGCTTCCTCCAAGAGCTCTTATGGGAACTATCCCTTCTCAATAAAAATATACGGAATATTGCATATTCTAACTAATTTTTTTATGTATCAAAAATACAATTAAATTCCATATACTTACACAATCCTTCTAACTGTGTATGCTGCTCACCTACTTTTCTTAGTAATTCTCTAATTTGTGCCCTCTCTTCTTCTGCTTGAATATATAATTCCCTAATGTCTCTTCTCAGGTCATTTAATTCTTGTACTTTAGCAGCTTCTTTAGCCGCTTCCTTCGCTGAAGACCTACTGTATTCATTAATTAGTATCCCTGCAGCAATTAAAAATATAATTGCTTCGCCTAATAAATTTGCTCCCAATTCAATCGCTTGTGCTTCATTTAACACTGGAATATTGACTGGTTTGCCCAGGTTTAAAATCCACATTTTCGACTTTATCTCACACCAGTTATAAACTGAAATAAATGTTTTAATATTATGTTAGTAAAAAAATCTACTTCATAAGGGTCTTACACTGAGCAGGGGGCATGCAAACATATTTGCGAAAGACAGGGGAACTCTTGGCTTGATTTTTGACAACAGAGGCAATTGGTTTGCTAACTTGTTTCAGTAATAGTGCACCTAACTTGGCAGCTGGAAAAGCTCCAATTACCATAATTAGAGTTAGAGTTTTTTAAATGCTAATATTACTATCACTAATCAACTCCGATTCATTTGATTCTATAAATTCTATTTAATAATGAGAGTCCTAACCACACATTATGATTATGACATCCCCTTGTCTCTGATGACATGACATAGATAAAGCGCGCCCCTCTTCCGGCGCTTAATTAGAGACAAGGCAACCCTCTTGCATAATTTACACGTAGTTCCAGTATGAGGGGACTATTTGATGGGGATCTCCAGTAAGACGGGCCTGTGCCCCTGGTGACCCCCGATTTTACACAATTAATTTTTGACAAATACAAAATGGTGGCTCTGGTCCGAATTATGCAGGCACAGACAGAAATGGTCCCACAGGGACATCCGGCCCCTCCCGGCCTGGGCACCGGCGTGAATGGGTATTTCTTCTGGCTACGAAGCTATGAAAGGCACAATCTACGCTGGCCAGGACGTCCGGTTCTTCCTCGGGGAGAAAAACGGTCACTAAACGTTTGCCACGTGTCGCCCATCGACCTGTGCCAATGGCGCTCAAAGAGCCGTCACCGAACGCGTCTACACTCGACCGAAGACGAATCGGAAGTGATAGATAAATGATAAATATAAAGGGGGTATTCGCGCACTGTAAGTATAATCTTTTCTGTCAGAGACTCCAAAGTCCAAAATCCCCGCATGAAAAAACCACGACCGGCCTCAGGCCACGCTACCGCGCACATGGACAAAACCCGGAGTCCTAGTAGGAATCACCCCCCACTACGTGACCCACCCCGTATACCCTGCAGGCGGCACGACTTTCCAGCCCCCCCAATGGGGGATTTCAACACGTTTTCTAAGCGATCGCTTTCACTGCCAGTGCTGAATTCTGTAATCCGTTTCCAACGTGTTGGTTCGTGGTCCCTCGACGGCAGGACCGGATGAAAGGCATAGACTACCCTGGCTATGAGGTCCGATTCTTCCTCGAGGAGAAAAACGATCACTAAACGTTTACCGCGTGCACATCCAATGGCCTGTACCAAAGGGGTCAAACGAGCCGCTACGGGACGACGTTACCTCAACCGAAGACGAACCGGAACTGCGGGGGGATTTTGAGTATGAGTAACTCAAATAATATATTTGGAGTAACCATAGAAAAGAAATCTAAGGGGAAAGTATGCCATTGAATCCCGCAAGCGTCTAGTTGCACCAGAATGAATTTCTATTGAGAAGCTACACGGTGATGAAACGTCAGCAACATTACAAAATATATATATTTTTCAATTTGCTTATAATATTGTTACGGCTAGCCTAACAACCATCCGAACGTTTTTGTGCTACCCTA